>JABUQX010065430.1:10000-12654 GCA_015478945.1 Trachelipus rathkii | reverse complement strand
ATAAATTCTTGAATGAAAATCAAAGTTTAAAACGAAACTTCAAAACCTTTAGCTAATAAATTCAAAGTACTATAATGTAAAGTCCTAAAGATTGTCGTACACATGTTCCAAAATAACTTAAAATTTGCCAATGTCAAAATACTACAAATTGACTATAAATCAAAATTTATTTTGAAAATAATTCAAGCCAATGATATATCATAATTACTGTTGTTTAGCTAGAACGTAACAAAATCTAGACTTTGTTAGGAAAAGTGGAGTCTATAAAATTTTCCCTTTTAATGAGAGAGTAAATCTAGTAAGAATGTTAAAAGCTCGATGTAAATTCATATTTACAAATGTGAGGTAAAGATTCCTAAAACCTTCTCAATGTTCTTTATAAATGAACACAATGCGCTGATAATGACCCTTCCCCTATTTATCCTTTTTACATATCGATATTGGAGAATCTTCAAAAGATTTTAATCATGAACCAGAAGTTAAGCGTAACCTATACCATCAGAACTATAAATGGAAATTTGAAGAATTTTGTTGCAAGACATAATCTTAGGAAGGCATCAGAAAGGACGTAAAGAAGATTAACACGTATGATTATTACTTGTTTTTTTTTTATTTATTTTTTCAAGAGAACAGTGATTAATTTGTAAATAGATTTACGAATAGTATCATTACAGGGTGGATATATAAGAGGAATATGGTTTTTGGTTTATTATTGAAAGTGAAAAATATCAGTATTAAACAAAGCATTATGAGTTATAGTAATACATAATGAAATAAAATGTCCACCTCTAGACTGAACCACCACCTCACTTTTGATCGATTGTAGTAGATGGAATTCATATCACAAATGACAAAAGTCAATCGCAGTGAAATCGAATGTGGGAGTTTATCACGTGAATCAATAATTTCAAAAAGTAAATATTGGTGGAAATTTTGTAGAGGAGAGAAAGAGAAGTAATGATCTTTTATTGATTTAAATAGTCGAATAATTTAGCGAGAAGAAGAGGTTTTGAACCATGAATTTCCATCTAAGTATGACTAGGAAAATTTTGACGACTAGAACATTGCACTGACTCGACATAAAGTATGTCTTCATTCTACGCGAAAAATTGATGGTACGATACTCGTGTTGATAAGGTATTAGTCAAGTAGAAGTTGAGGTTTTGAAGTAAAATGAGGTCTTCCTTTCCGTGAAAATGATTGCGGATGTTGATTCTCCGTAAATGGTAATTGAACTGTTATATCTGCTGCTCGACAAAATCCTTTGTGAAATGAGATAGACTCATCCTATAGCTGATAATCATTTCGACTCCTGTTTTCATTTGATTACACCGGGTTTAAAATTTAACCAACTCTGATGAAGAAGAGGAGAGTCAGTATGTGTCAAACAGACTATACCACCACCTTTTGAAACGTACTGCGTTACTGAGTGAAATGAACACTGCGGATAGATGAAGTTTACTGTCGCAAAGACTCGTAAATGTTTCATGTCAACCATGTAAATAGCTACATGGATGCCCTGTGGCAGTTTTAGGCCTTGTTGAAAACGGCATTTTATTCCCATTCTCGCTTCCAGTTTACATCGACTTTTAAATCGGAGGAGGGTACGTACGTAGGTGCTTCTGTGGGTTTTCATGATTTGGAAAAGTTTCCTATACGCTCTCCTTTCACGCTTCAGGTTTTACAGCAAAACTAATAGTCATCGTTTTTTGAGATTTAAAGACCTTGATCCATTCCAAATCTCCCGAACGAAAGAGTTTATTTTCGTTATGAATTTCCTCAATTCTTTCTATTATAATTTGAAACTAAACCTCAAATGTCTTTCCGGAAAACACGAAATTTTTTGAGTTTTGCCGTTCATGCACCAAATGACCGATATATATATATATATATATATAACTCAGGGATGTATATATGATATATATTATATATTATATATATATATAATATAAATATATTTATATATATAGATATATAATTTATATATATATATATATATTATAATATAATATATATATATATATGATTCGACCGTCGTCGAGTGTGGAAGCGGTGGAAACCAGAGGGGATGCGAAAAAGAGAAGGGACAGAAGAGAGAGATGTTTAAAGAAGAGGGAAAGTCTGAAGTGATTTATTGGAGGGTAGAACGAAGTCTGGAGAGTTTGCTTAAGAAGTGATCTGACTATATTTTCAAGAGAGGGAATGTTTTTTTGATTAGAAGTAACTCTATCTACTTACATGGAAAAAATAATTTTAAGATTCGGAATTTTTAACAATGCAAAATTTTATACATTTAAAATTAATTTTATTGAGCTTAAGAAGAGGAGCTACAAAAATTTTTATCCATCATTTCTTTTGGTAATTTTGAATATTAAAAAAACAAAAATATAATAAAAAAGAAAGAAATTTTAAATATAATTAATTATAATGATACAGGTGAAGCTGCTTTTCTCTCGAAGCAGTCGAGTCATTTGAAGAAAATTTTTAGAATTCTCTTCCTCTGGTGGCAAGGGGCTGAACCCCCTTCTACCATATATTGCTCTTTTCGTGAATGGCGGTGATAATTGTAAAATTGTTACCACCATCACCACCTTGCAGACATCCAGGAAACGGTGATATGTGCAAATAAATAAATAAATAAATAAATAAATATA
>JABUQX010065430.1:2500-5000 GCA_015478945.1 Trachelipus rathkii | reverse complement strand
CTTAACATCATTATTTCTCCAAAATGGAAAACTCCCATCACAAAGGGAGTTGAATCCATTTAATTCTTGTAATATAAATCATTTTATTTTTTTTATTTTGTTGTATTCCAAAACCAACCGTGCTCCATTCACAACAGCTGCATTCCAATTGTTTATAAACAAAAGTAAACCTCGTAAGAAAAAAATCGCGGTCGTTTAAACACAGGGTTCACACTGAAATTTTAAATTTGAATTCCTTGACTATCCCTGGCCAAATTCGCCGCAAATTTTCCCTGACCAGCGTGTTCGTTATTTTTGCTGTATAAAATATCTATTAATCATTATTGCAGCCTATTTACTCAGTTCATACATTAAATTTTTAAAATTTTACTTTAAAAAAATGTTCATCATCATGGCATGAATCATTTGTTAAAAAAATACTTTGTTTTTATTTAGTAATCGATTCTATTACCTTCCACATTTAGCCGATCCAATCGCACTTTTTTTTTTTTTTTTTTCCCCAAAAAAAAAAAAGTTTTTTTTATACAAAAAAAAAATAAATTTAAAGCTTACATTAATAACCTAGGTGAATAACGTCCACTGTGATCACAAAAGCTTCTAAATGGGAGATTTAGCCGGTTAACTTTTTCTTTCTCAAGCAATCTGAATGGGTTTGATGATGCGTTGCTTCGTTCCTGTTCAAAGGCTTTTGTTTATTAACATGCTTTTCCTCTGCTCTTCAAGTAAATTTTTCTTTCTGAATCTTGTCCCTGTATTTCTAAGATCTTCTTCATATCTCCTATGGGCAGCTCTTTCATTTGTCAACATTTTTTTGAGTGATAGGAACTTTATGAATACTTTCATAAGATCTTATAGCATTGTGCACTGTTCTTTGAGAAATCAGACTATGTTCTTTCAGATTCTCTACTAAAATTGCTTTATTTACAGAAAACCCTCCTTCCACTGTCGCATTTCCATGCGAAAATATCAGTCCTAATTTAAAAATTTGCCACAATTCCGCATAACATTGATTCCCAGGTACTATAGAAGAAAAAATTCATCAAGTCTCTTAGAAGGACAGTCACCATCCAAAAATATTTTGAATTTTAATTCAAGGGTAGAATGAGCTTCACTGCAAAGTAGAGTGCATTGTGCTTTTGCTTTATCAGCAACAGAATCTGTGATTCAGTTATTGGTGTACAATGCCTCTAGCAATAAATCCAATCTTTGTTTCCCTTGTTCTGGCTGATGAAAAATTATACTAGGATCCAATGATGAGAGCCCTTGGACAGGCTTGTACTTCAGAGGATATCTTTCTAATATCTTTTCTGTCATTTCAGATTAAGCACAATCTAAAAAAAAAAAAAAAAATTAAGATATTACTTTCATTCGAAGTGACTTCTTTGAGAAGTTTTTTTTTGTTTGAAATCCAAGATTAATACCTTTTACATCACGCAAATTGTCTTTGTCATGTAAATCTAATACAAAAAAGCTTAGTTGTTGTAGCAGGCATTTTACTGGACTTAAGAAATCTTTCCATAATATTTAGTACGAGACATTGTAAATCTGTGAACAGGAATGGACCAAGTGGGTCTGACGTTTGGAACTTTCGTAAAAATGATTCACGTTTTAAGGAAAGCATTTTAAAAAAAGCCAGTTTGCATTTTAGAAATACATCTTTGGTTTGAACAGAAACATTTTGTAATGGTTTGGTGTTGAGAGATTTTCGGCTGTCAACTGCACAAAAATCCAAAATCACTTCGTCAAACCTAAAAAAAAAAAAAAAAAAAAAAAAAAAAAAAAAAAAAAAAAAAAAAAAAAAAAAAAAAAAAAAAAAAAAAAAAAAAAAAAAAAAAAAAAAAAATAAGTCATAAGTCATACAGTCTAAAACACATCCATATACCAATCACCTTCAATCGGAAGGATGAACTTGGAACAACCTCTACGGACAGAATAGGAAGAATAGTAGGTAATAGTGAACTAAAAATAGAAAGAAACAGGATAGAAGTAGATTTATGGGATGTCGTTCCTCACCCATCCTTTTCATTCACTTATCAAATACATCTCTCATTACACAATTATACAGTAAGGAAAAAAATTATATCAAAAATATGTAACTTGGTCCATGGATCATTCTTCATATGTTTTGAAATTTTAAAATTTCCCGGACTTTTTTGGAATTTTCCTGACTTTCAGCATATCTTAAAACGCTTCCCTGACCTTCCCTGACTGATTTTTCCCCTGTCTTTCCAGAGTGTGAACCCTGAAACAGGAAATTACTACTAAAACTGTGTGAGCATTTCTTATCGAGTCGTAAGCACAATATGACATGACAAAAACGAAACGGTCTAAATTAAAAAGCAAAAGAAAAATACTAAAATTCATTCTATTGCAAACGCTTCTATACCTGCAATTTTATGATTAAAGGATATAGAACTAAAGAAATAGTCCCATGTAAAATATTAGTGGACTTGCTATATTTATCGCAAGCCCAATAATACTTTACTTGGAACTAATTTCT
>JABUQX010065429.1:22500-27500 GCA_015478945.1 Trachelipus rathkii | reverse complement strand
TGAATGATATATGTATAGTATATAAGATAATATATATATATATATATATATATATAATAGAATATTAATATAATAATATTATATAATATATAATAGTAATATCATATATATATATTATAATATATTATAAATATTATATAAATATATAAATAGATAAATATAATAAATATAATAACTAGTATATATAATATAATATATACTAGATAGTTATATATTATAATACTAGTAAAATAGAGTATAAATATATATAATATAAATATATATATAACTATGACTAATATATATATATAATATAATTTATATAATATATATATATATTAATATATATAGATATATATATATATATTATATATAATATATATATATATATATATATGGATATAATATATAGAATAACTATACTGACTCATATTATAATACACATAACTATATATTAAATAGTATATACCAATAGAATATACATACTATATAATATAATAAAATATACTACTAATATAATATATAGATATACAGAGACAATATAGTATATATATAAATAAATAGTAATATAATCATATGTAGTTTACAAATACTAATAATGATAATTCAAACGCGCGATATATGTATCATATATTATATATATATATTAATAATATAATAAATATATTATATATAATATATATATATATATATAGTATATATATATAACTATAATATGATATATAATTATATAATATTCATATATATTATATATATATATATATATATTATATTATATATTATAATATAATAATATTATATATATACTTATATATACTATATATATATATAATATACTATATATATATTATATATATAATATATTTATTATATATAATATATAAGTGATATAGTATAATATCTAATATATATATATATATAATATATATATAATATTATATATATATATATATATAATAGCTATAATATATATATATATATGTATTAATATATATATTAAATATATATATATATATGATATATATATATATATATATAAATATATTAAGATATAATATTATAATATAATAATATATATATACTATATATATAAATATGGATATATATATATATATAGAGATAATATATATATATATATATATATATATCACATATATATATATAATATATATTATATATATATATATTATATACTTTCAATATATATATATATATATAATATATATATCATATATAATATTATATTATATATATATATATATTTCTAATATATATAATATATATAATATATAATATATATATTATATAATATATATATATATATATATATATATATAATATAAGAGTAGAGTACATATATAAACAGTCATAATCTATTAGTATAATATATTAATGAATATCAGAATTATGTACGAAGTATAATATAATCAATAATATAAAGAGATATACATTAATAATATATTAAGTATATAGGTTTTAAAAGTTGAAATTTATAATTGACTAGACAAGTGCGAAACGAATATGATAAGTGTATATATATATAAAAGGCTTCATAATTATATGTGAATATAGGAGTATAATAAGAAGATAGATATGGGGCCAAACTGAAAAAAGACAAAAAGCATATAATATTTTATCTAAATAAATTAAATATAAATACAATGTAGTATATAAATATAGCAATATAACTAATCAATAAATAATAACTATAATCAAACGAAAATTTACACGCCCCACATCTTGTACGCTGCCATCCGGGAAGGCAAGCGACAAGTGGCAAATAAATTTATTAGAAACTAGAAATAGATATCTAAAGACCTTGAAGTTTGCCCGAAGCTGATTGCCAAGTAATCCTGGTTAGGAGAGAAATTTAGTGTTCAGCTGGCTAATTGTGATGTCGCATCAATGACCGACGAATGAGTAATTCTCTGATCTGATTCGAGAACTTAATTTTGAAACTCGGATGTGTAGATTGGTCAATAGGTTCACCGTAATATAATGTCGGTCGTAATTTTCACCAAGGTTGAATGCGTTGCCAGAGGAAGGAGAAGGAGGAGGAGTAGGAGAAGTACCAACAACAATGCACTTATCCAGGTTAGTAATTTGAACACATGTATGGTTGGGCGTGAGCTATCCTATAATGCAATAATAAGCACCCTATTACCAATACAGATAAGAAATACAATCATACTATATACCAAAATAGTCTAGAATAATATATATTAATAAATTAATAAATATATACTATTATATATTAATAATTAAATATTGTTAAATATGAAATTATAATGGAACAACAAACATTTTGTTCATTAATTCAATTAAATACTAAATTAGTATAATCAACGATACCTAAATCAACACCAACACACCCAATAACCCATATATACGCCTCATATGACAAACATCCGGCTGGAAATTGGCTAAAATCATGACAAACAATTGTAAATGATGCCAGAGACGACGGTAATGTATATAAAGATAATTGAACATTAAATATCATAAAATGTCAACATATAAAAAAAAAATATCTCTTTTAAAATAATGCTTTTGAATAGCCAGATCTCTATTATTTCTCTTAGCGACCACCATTAAACCTGTTCTGGTATACATAACGAAAAGAGAAGTAAGTTAGCAAAAAGACTGCTTGCACGAGGCTTCATTAAGTGAAATAGAAAAAATGATACCCATAGAATGCGAGGCCCGAATCTCGATAAACGAGAGTGATAGGCGGATTATCGTGGCACCAATGCAGAAAAGATTCATCGCTAAAGAATAAAATAACAAGTGAGAAATAACAAAGAAATATAGAGCAAGACTGGCTAAGAAAAAAATGCAAAGAAAGAGTTAAACTACATTTTGCAAGATGTATGCAAAGGATGAGGGGACAGAAGGGCGAAGGCAGAGAAAAAGATTAACGAGCGGACATCTGCGGAAACTGTGAAACGCCTCATTTCCAACAGCAAAAGTTAGGAGGAATGTGCAGAACAGTGTGCGGAAAGCTAACAGCAAGAAAGATGGTGGTATTTGAAAGGGATTTGGAACCAGTTCTGGCCCGACATGCGATGGTATTAGAAAGATAAGAAATGTTAGGCAGTTCAATTACAGCTATAGTCATCGTATAGAGTTGATAGAAGGTTAAAAGGTAGAATGAGATAAGAATAAGAATATATACCAGTAGGAGCTAAAGCCCTAAAATGAGAGAATGGAGAGTATCTACGAATATACCCAGAAGGTTCAGGACTAAGTCATAACCAGTCATAGTAGTAGATACCTGTGAGATTAAATAGTATATAAAGTAGAACAATATACTCATTATAAGTGACAACTAAGATCCACAAGTAGTACTAAATAAGATGTAGTAGGTATATAATATAAAGGTGAGGCTAATATATGTATGGACTGATGGCATAGCACACATCCCACTTTGAAACACATAACATTTCGTAAATGGCACGAACTAGAGTAAACATATGGTTGATAAACATATAATGTATATGGAGTTTTAGAATATTGAGTAAAATTTCAATATTGAACAGAAAGTCCAAAAAACAAAGAGTTGAGTCTGGCCCCGTACAGCAAAACTCTGTTTCCGATACTATTCCATTCCGATTCCGCAACTGAGTCGGTCCTATTAATTCTCTTACTCTCACTCCTAGAAATAGATTATATGACTATTTATTATTTCAAATTCATTTAGAGACTGGTCCAAATAAAACTTCATCCAATGAATGATCCTACGCCCACCATTACGGAGGTATAGAGTGTATGTATATATGCATTAAGACATTAATAAATATATTAGCTTATTATTTTTTTACATTTATTTTTTACGAGACCTTAGCCATAACCTATTTTATGGGTTAGCACCTCACCTGCGTGGTTGCAAAACTTAAAACCTTAGCTACACGAAGGTTACGGCGTAGGAATGAGCTGTATCAAGTTTAAAGAGAATATTTTTAGTGCTATGTTATATAAATAATAACGTTTAAATATGACTTTATTCACTTGATCAATAAATCACAGATGACAGGGAAGGGTTTGTGTGTGGTTGATTAGAGATTGATCCATTGATTTATTGATTAATTGAAAATGTTGTGTTCAAATATAATTTAATATTTAAAAATATATATATATATATATATATATATATATATTCTCGCCAATGCATTGAGCGTGTGGGCGGACGCTTCGGTTTTGATCAGGGTGGCGACTGAGCGTGCACTTGCTCGGGACTTTCACGCAACCCGTTAAACAGAATAATACTGACAATAGCGACTATTACCACTGATACCAATGTTAGAGGATAGAAACCAGTGTATTCTATCTCAGAACCCATCATTACTAAGTTTTGACGTAGCATACATTATTCAAGTCAAAAGCAAGTTTCGGATTCAGACACCGCACTACTCTGTCTCAACTCACACTGTTTTCATTCTGACTCCGCTTCGGATTGCGGTCGAAACCTTCTCGGATTCCCACTCCTTCCTCAGCTTTGCACTATATATTATTAATACCCGCCATAGAGCTTTCCTATTAACCCTATCGTACGCCTGCTGCAAATCCTTTAAACCTAATTACAATTTATTCTTCTTCTGTCTTTTTTCCTAAATAATTTATTTTAATGTAAAAATTTTATCCACACATCCTCTACCACTTCTAAATGCACCTTGTTTCTTCAACAATGAGACCCGCAATCACTGGACACACTTTTTCGACCAAAATGTCAGCATAAATCTTCCTTTCAGCACTTAATAAACTTATTTCCCTATAATTCCTATTTCCCTTTATCTTCTACCATTATATAAGGGTACTACTACTGCTCTCCTCCAATCACTCGGAACTTTACCCTCAATAAACGCTTTGTTACACAACTTGAAAATCCATTTAATAACCACCTCGCCTCCATCCTTGATCATCTCACCAGTAATTCAATCTATGCCAGCAGATTTATCATTCTTCAATTTTCTCACTCTACCGATTATCCCCTCAACAAAATACCTATTCCTTCTTGCACCATC
>JABUQX010065429.1:0-10000 GCA_015478945.1 Trachelipus rathkii | reverse complement strand
CAAAGTATCAAGATACCAACCGCATCAAAACTCTTTCTTTTTGTTTGCCTTTGGTTGCTTTAGCAAGTACTTGACTAAGTTTTTGGCATAGTTAAATATTTCCACCTCTCGTTGCATTTCCGATCTGTCTTGAGGAGGAGAGATTAGGCAATAGGACTCCCGCTTACGCATTCTTGCTCATTGCCATATATTAGGCCAAACAGCAACAGGCGTCATTATTTCAGTACTCCGCATTACCTCCTTATACTTTTTTTTAAACTGGAAGACAAGGCTTTGACTCCACACAAATGTTTTGTTGATTTGTGTCATGCGACCATCAAGGTTCTAAAACAGGTCTTTTATAGAATCGTATAGGGGGGGGAGGGGTGGTCGCAGCGGGGGGAGGGTAACACAGGTTCTCTATCCATGTTCAATTTCTCCTTAATTGCTCCCAGCAAGCTTGTTGTTTCCTTTTTGGCATTCCACAATCCTGTCTTTGGTAAATGTCTATTAAATGGATCTTTTACCAGAGGACCACGCGGGAGGGGGGGGGGAGGAGGGGGACATTGGGGGAGAAGCGATTCGGCTTAGTAGGCCGAAGGGGAGGGGGTTGAGGCGGGATGGTGCATGGGGAGAGAAGAGTGCAGGACTTCGGGGGGGGGGGGGGGGGGTGGGGTGGGGATGTTCAGTGGCTAAGCATGTATGTCTCAAGCAATTTTCTGGGCTTGGGGAGTTTTGTCTTGCATGAGAGGCGCTCTGTGTCACTAATTGCTCAACTCTTCAACTGGGCGAGCGAGAGGCGCGGAGCGACTGTCCAAGGAGTGCGCGGGGGGCGGCTTTCGTTCTTTCGGTCTTCGCCAACCCGTTGTTCTGCGGGGACTTATAGCATCTATCTACCCAGTAAGGTTGTAGGCGGCGACGGGCACAGATGTGTACAATTCGGCCGGATCTGTGTATAGATGCGACCGGCAATCTCCGGCCCCGAGACAACCTGCTCAATAAATTTTTAATTTATGTTCCTTATAATTGAGTTATAATTTTTTCAGCATACGCTATTAGTTCATAAGCTGATTTACTACCTTATGCTTCCGGATGCCAAATGTTTTATGAATATCCGTTACCATTATTGTTGCTAGGAGCTTGCTTGGGTCTGAAGACAACAAGAACTCGTCTAAGAAAGACAGACTTCTCTCTCTCAAAGTATTCCAAATTAATCCAGGAACCGTCCCTCTGAGCCCTGAAAACTCATGTTTGTTGTTCCCAGTCCAGCTGTCTGTGGTTGCATAACTACTTAATAAATGTTAACATCAGCCTTCCTTATTATGCATACATTCAAGGATCCCTCAGTCACTTTCTTCTGGATGTAGGTGGATATCAGAGTTCAGAGTGAGAGCGAGAAGATATCCGCAAAGAACTCATACTCACACAATGTTAATAGGCCACAATATCATGGAGGCAGAAAATCTAGAAGCAAAAATATTTATGAGAAACATGATATAATGTACAATTAAACCTTGGATTTTAAAAATTCCAAAAGGTTGATGTATGGACTGTATTCATGTTTTAGTTTTTAATCTGTTAATTGTACACCATTTATAGTTAACTAGTTAATAATAAACCCACACTTACCCTAGATAAAGCAACTCAAGAGTTGCTCTTCTTTTAAAACCTACAACTGGACTAAAGGATGATTGTTCAACATGTTGCTCGGTTCTCCTGGTCTGTTTGAGCAGCTCCCGCCCCCCTCTTGACAGCCTCCGTCTAATTTGCGCAGCGTACACCAATCTCCTTTCCAAAGGAAGGATGTTTCTTAAAAAAAAGTTACAAACTGAAATCCTTATTCATGAAAAAAATATGTTAAATATTAATGCTTAATTATAAAATAGAAAAAAAATAATACAATTCAAATAAAAAAAGTATTCTGTAAGTACTTATGATCAAGTGGCGATTCAACTATGCGGTTGATTAATTGTCAAAGCTGAGATGCTTTGCTGGGACACTTTGAGCATCGAGCTTCTCGCTAATAACTCTCTTGTGCCCACAATATACTTCTCTGCTCTTAACAGAACCCAAAAGTACTGATAAGAAGGTGCCATAGTGCTCCAAGTCAGCTTGGCTGCTTTTCCTTTTTTTTCATTTGGAATTACAGGAGGATCAGCACTCAATAATTGCAATAGTACACTTCGTACGATTTTCACTCAGGTCGAGCAAGATCCGTTTGCAATTCTTTCCCTTTAAAGAAGACTGATGATGCAAAATGGTAAAATGAGTCGATAAATTATGAGCATCGATGGACGAAGCACTAAAAAAGTTTTTACTATACGCACTAAGTAATCCATGTTCAAGTTAAATGCCTTATAATAATTAATAATAATATAATCAATAATAATAAAATATAAATAATAAAAATAATAATAAATACATAAATAATAAAAAGATGAAGTAGATGAGAGTGAGATAATAAGAGATGAGAGAGAGTGAATAATAATAATAATAATAATAAATAATAATAATAAAAAATAATAATGGAATAATAATAATAATTAATAATTAATAATAATAATAATAATAATAATAATACCAATAGATGAATCATGAAATAATAAACATAAAAATCAGATTAAAGAAATAAATAAATAATAAAAAACATTGAAATAAAAGAAGAATAAAATAATATAATAAAATAAAATAATAATAATAATAGAATAATAATAAATAATTATAATAATAATAATAATTAATAAGAATAATAATAAATAATAATAAAAATAAATAATAATATTAAATTATAATAAAATAATGATAATAATAATGATGATTAATAATAATAATAATAAATTCAATAATAATAAAAAAATAATAAATAATAATAATAATAAAATAATGAATAAATTTCATCATAAGGAAAAGAATTATTAATTATATATTAATTATCATATATAAATATATAATTATATAAAGAGAGTATATATATATATATAATAGGTAGATATATAATATAAATAGGAGTTATAATATATATATAGAGAGGAAGTATATATATACATATATAATATAAATATAATATAGTGATGAGTATAATACTATATATATAAAAGCGACAAAAATAGATAGAGCGCAACGCAAATTATTTAAAGAGCCCAAATATTGCGCTTTTCCTCTTAAAAAAGTGTTTAGCGCAAATGCAAAAGCGCAAATTTTTCGAAATTTCGCTTATGCCTCTGCGCTCTGATATATATATATATATATATATAATATATATAATACATATATAATATATATAGAGTGAGATAATTAATACTATATAATAATATATATATATATATATATATATATATGTATAATATAATATATGTAATATAATATATAAATATATATTATATATATAAATTAATATAGGTGAGTAAATATATCCATAATATATTATATATATAATAAATAATATATATATTAATAGTAATAATAGTATATATATTATACTAATAGTGAGAGTGGAGGTATATATATATATATAATATTAATAGTAGGTATATATAGTATATAAGGTAGAATATAGAACTACGTATATATACCATAGTAGTGGCTAATTAATTAAATTTACCTGCATACATATTTTTTCGCTAAGATGAAATTTTCTCAGCATTTCTGAAACTATTTATTAATTATTATAAAAAAGAGTATAATAATATATATATATATATATATATATCATAAATATATATATATATATATAATATTAATATATAACTATACTACTATATATAAAGTAGTATATACTTTATATAAATATTTATTTATATTATAGATATATATATAATATATATATAGAATAATATATATAATATATATAATATATATAATAGGAGAGTGGGGTATATATATATGATAAAATATATATATATATAATATATATATATATATACCAAACAGGTAGCCTTTTAACTTTAACCACCTATATCAGGATAATACTATAAGTAGTGTATATAGCTAATACGGTTAGTCCCGTGCGTAATAACACAGTTGTTCTAAACTATATATATATATATATATTATATATATAATATATAAAAATATATATAATATATATAGTATATATATTATATATATATGTCCCGATTTTAACTAAAAGAAATCTGGTCAGAATTATCCATGGACCAAGTTACATATTTTTGAATCATATTTTTCACCCCTTCTGTATAATTGTGGAATGAGAGAGATGTATTTGATAAGTGATGAATGAAAAAGGATGGCGAGGAACACATCCAAAATCTACTTATCATTTTTCTTCTATTTTTAGTTCCTTACCTACTGTTCTTCCATTCTGTCGTTAGAGTGTGTTTCCAAGTTCTATTCCTCCGTTGAAGTGATGGTATAATGGATGTTTAGACGTATGACTTATAACGTAATCGTTATATCTTCTTTTAGGAATTTATACTTTTGATGTGTTTTTTTTTTTTTTTGTGATTGATGAAGTGATTTTGGATTTTTGCGCAGTGAATATATATATATTATTTATAAAATACTTCAAACAAAAATACTAACTTTACGACCGTGTTGATGTCAAACGAACCACAGTTATATCGGTGGTGCGTAAAGGATATGATATTCCAAGCTATTTCTAAAATCAAAACTGGCCTTTTTTAAAATGCTATTCCTTAAGAATGTTTCTATTTTTACGAAATTCAAAACATCGAATCATATTGTCCATTCCTTTTCACAATCTTCAGAGATTTCATATAAATGTTGCTGAAAAGATCTTAATTCCAGAAAATGGCCTGCACAACAACTAAAGCTTTTTGCATAGATTACATTACATAAGACAATTTGCTTGATGTAATAAGGTATTAATCTTGAATTCAGACAAAAAAACTTCTCAAAGAAGTCACTTCGAATGAAAGTTATATCCTAAAATTCAAACTTGAATGCCAGACTGTGCTAATCAAAAACAGAAAAGATATTAAAATAGATGTCCTCGAGTACAAGCCTGTCAGGGCTCTCATCATTGAGATCTAGTATAATTTTTTCATCAATGCCAGAACAAGGAAACAAAGATTGGATTTATTGCTAGAGCATTGTACACCAATCACCGAATCACAGATTCTGTTTCTGAAAAAGCAAAAGCACAATACACTCTACTTTCCAGTGAAGCTCATTCTACCCTGAATTAAAATTCAAAATATTTTTGTATGTGATTGTCCTTTCCAATATACTGATAGTTTTCTCCTTCTATAGTACAGTTTAAGACCAGATGGAAAGGAGGTTTTTCTGTTAATAAAGCAATTTTAGTGGAGAATCTGAAAAAACAGTCTGATTTCTCAAAGAACAGTACACAATGCTATAAGATCTCATGAAAGTTTTCATAAAGTCCCTATCACTCAAAAAATGTTGACAAATGTAAGAGCTGCCCATAGGAGATATGAAGAACATCTCAAAGAGTCAAAACAGAACCAAAAAGAAGAAGAGAATAAAAGGGTTGAAAAAAGAAAATTATCCATACAAATCAATAAATTGAAGAGCCAAGAAAGATGTTAAAACTGAAAGCTTTGACAGAAGAATACCGCATATAAAAATCAAAAATCAGATGCTGAGTAAAAGTTAACCTAAATCTCCCCATTTTGAACTTTTGTGATCACAGTGACGTCATTCCCTAGGCATTAATGAAGCTTTTAATTTTAATTGCTTTGAATAAAAATAAAAGACGTTACTTTGGAAAAAATAAAAAAGAGTGCACGTTGGATGGCTATTGGGAAGGTATAGGCTATATAAAAGAAAAATATTTTTTTAAATTCATCCATAATAATGACAATGTAAAGTAAATTTTCAATAATTTAATTATGAACTGAGTAATAAGCTGCAATAATGATTAATAGACATTTATACCCCAAAAATAACGAACACGCTGATCAGGGAAAATTTGCAAAGTAAAATTTTCAATAATTTAATTATTAACTGAGGGGGAATTAGGATCAGATTTAATAGATATTTTATAGGCCAAAAATAACGAACACGCTGATCAGGGAAAATTTGCGAATTTAGGTCAGGGAAAAGTCAGGGAATTCAAATTCAAAATATCAGTGTGACCTGTAATATATATAATATCTATATATATTATAGTAATATAATATTATATAATATATATATAATAATATAATAATAATATAATTATATATATATATAATGTATATATATATATTATATATAATATATTATATAAATAAATATATATATATATATTCATATATATATCTATATAGGTAAAAGTACTTAACGCCCACACGGAACGGAGCTCGGATCAAAAAAATTTTTCACTGGTAGCCTCTATGATACAAAAATAGATTTTAAGGTCGAAATGAAAAAAAAAAAAAAAAAAAAAAAAAAAAAAAAAACAATCATATCTCAAAACCTACCATAGCTACAGCAAAAAGGAATACATTTCTGGAATCCTGGTAAATAATTTTAGTAAGGAAAATCTTAATTAAAAATACCCCAAGGTTTAACCGCACCTTGCAGCATAGTCGGGGTCTCTCGGCCCTTCGGGAACACGGGGTAGTACTATTTCCCCCCCTCCGAGGTCTCCGGAACCCCGCTCTTTGGTTATTTGGTGTCGCGGGGGTTCCTCGCCCCTCCCCTACGGGTATGGAAACGTCCCCCCCTGTGTTCCCCATCGGCCGCCCCCTACCATTGCCGTGTAATTACCTTTTCAAATAATTAATATAATTTTCCCCCTAGAACAGGGTTTTTTTTAAAAAAAAAAAAAAAAAAAAAAAAAAAAAAAAAAAAAAAAATTCATTTCACCCTAAACATCTATTTATGTATCATAATGCTACCTGTGAAAAAAAATTTTTTATCCGACTCCGTTCCGCGTGTGGGCGTTAAGTAACTTGTCCATAATATATATATATATATAATTATATATAATATATATATATATAAGTATTAATATATTTATAATATTTATATATAATATATATATATATATATATATATATATATAATTATTATATATATATATATATAATAATATATATATATATATATATAAACAGTATATATATATATATAATATGATAATAATAATATATATATATATATATACTAATATATATATAATATAATATATATTATATATAATATATATAATATATATATAACTATAATATATATATATATATCATTATATATATATATATATATATATATATATATAAAATATATATAATATATATATATAATATATAGTAATTTAAATATAATATATATAATTATATATAATATTATAATAATAACTAATTATTATACTATATACTATATATAATATAATATATATATATATATATCATCCTAATCAAACGCACGATATTTATTTCAATATACATTTTTCCATTTACTTAAATAAATTTAACTTAAGCAAAGTTACGTACCCATGCCTAAAATATACACAATTCTGACCATTCTCCAAACATCCCCATCTAAACAATACTAGGAAATCGAAATTACTAACTCAAAACAATGTTACTCTAAGGCTTATATTCACATTCTTTTTCATACTGGATGCAAAAATTTAACAAAAAAAAACCAATAAATATTTTAAAATTTTATTTATAATTTATTTGCTATACAACGTAGATATTATTTTATATATGTAGTTAGCCCTTGGCGTGTTCGTAGTTATTCTGCACGACCTATATTCAAGAGCTCTTGCATAATATTAATATATATAATATATAGTACTATATCATAATATATATATATATTATTATATTATATATACATAATATATATATATTTGATATAAATATATATATATATATATATATATATATATATATATATATTTAGAATATAGTATACATGTTATGTGCGCTCACTCGATCGCATATCTTTGTGTGGCAAAAAGTCCAGTTTTTGATCACCTTCGCGAACCTCAGTATATGTGAGTTCGCCTCCTTCGCTCAGTCATTCATGGTCAACTTTGAGTCAAGATTTTATTTTAATCAAATTATATAAAATATAATATATATACATAGTTTTTAAGTTAATATAATATTTATATTAAAATAGCACCATACATTAATAGTTTATATTAAATGTATTATGGTGACTTACTATAATATTTTGTATATATTTTATTATAATAATATTAAATTATATTCTCACGGATCGCTCATATTTAAGTGAGTAACTACTTACTCCTACTATTATGTCAAATGAGTTATATATAGATTCTAACTGGATAAACTATTAAAGACAATCCACTAAAATATTTGTACATATAACGTAATCTATTTAGAGTATTCTAGAGAATTATTATATTATATTTATAACAATATAATCAAAAAAAATATGTAAGGCATATTTAATATCATTATACAAGTGTCCTTAGCTCTTGTCTTCTCGTTAAATTAAGAAATATTCTTACCGACTAAAAACCAATGAAGTATAGTTATTAATAATATCATAGTACGTGTAATGGTGAACTTCTTTTAATACAAATATTACCAACTCTCTTCTTGTTTCTTGAAAATGCAGATTTGTATAAGAAAATGATACAAAAATTATTAGGCTATTCACAAATAAAATGTTGATTACTAAATAAAAAAAAAGTATAAAAAATAAGTAATAAAAAGTGTTCAATATAAGTTTGTTATTATAATTGCTTATATTGTTAATTAAATTGTTAAGGAGATGTTCCTCTCTAGTTCTTACGCCCCCACGCCATGGTAAGACAAGAGAAATTAAGATAAATTATTATTTTGTCTATTTATGACATTTTATTGTACTCTGTTAACCAAAAAATAGTAGCTGAGTATCTCTATTAAAACATAAATAAATTTCCAGTATAAGCTTTGTTAGTTAGGTTGGTTAGATATATATATATATATATATATATATATATATTATTATATATATATATATATATAAATATAATAATATATATCATATATATATACTTAAATAAATATATATAATATATACTATATATATTATATATATATATATTAATATATATAATATACATAATATATATTATTATATTAATATATAATATATATATAATACAATATATATTAAATAATATATATAAATATATATTAATATATATATTAATATATATATAATATAATATATATAATACCCCTATATATATATACCTCAATTTACAGGTTAACACCACCGCTCAGGCAAAGAGTCCTAATTAGAGTTGCTCAATTTTAAGTCTGAGCAAGACGGAGCCAAGAAAAAATAGCCACACCACACGACGACCAGTGACAACCTGGTCTCCTCCATCTGGGCGAGGCATCTAACTCTCGAGCTACCGGACGCCATTGTATGTGCTTGATCCATTCCTTCTTTACTTACGAGCCAACTCCGCCGAATGTCCATTCTTCTAAAATAAAAACTAAATCCAAAATGATTATGGTCATTATTTTACTTTAACTTTCTATATGTCAAAAACTAACCAATAAATTAAATTGTTGCTCCTTCTGTAACTAAAGTAGATTTTAATTTTGTTAAAATTTTATAAAGTTTTGTATTTGTTATTCATTTTTCTAAAAAGTTTTTGTACAGTCTGATCAAATGTTCTCTCAGAAACCATCTCCTTCCCCAGCACTCAAACTTCCAATCCCTCGTTGCCAGCTCTTGCGTTTCTTGGTCCTCTTATTTTTAAACTCGGGGAATCTTTTTAATACCACGATGGCGTAATCATATTCTGGATTAAAATTATTAAAGTTTTGTTTCTTATTCGAAAATCTGAGAAAAAATCAAGGACACTTTATAACTTTATATGATTTATATCTCTCATTCATGAGGGTAGCGAAATCTCTCCCCTTGACTAATGGATTATCGTTGGCAAACGTTATGGTCCGAAGGCCTCGTAAGTCCCAATCCCATGATATCATTTATCATTGTAATGGTTTTTGGGTTCTTATTTGCGTAAATTAGAGCCTCTTTATGCCTGTATTTTCAAGCTCTTAGGAATTACCTCACAAACGTTAATCTCCTACTCCTATCGATTATA
>JABUQX010065428.1:42500-70962 GCA_015478945.1 Trachelipus rathkii | reverse complement strand
ATTTCACCTTTGCCAATCAAAGTTGAACCTTTAACAATTTTAAGACCACACACCCGACATAGAAAAAGGGATCTAGTTGTTCATTATTAATATAATTCACAGAGAATCTAATTAAATCAAAAATTATCAATAGGACCTTGATAATTTTTTAAAATATTTTGAAAAAAGTATTTCTTTCTTGAAAAAAAGGAACATTGACAAAATGAGAAAAATCTGTCAACTAAAAAGAATTTTAATATGTTTTGAACTTATGCTAAAATTTTAATATTTTTGAACAGAAAATGTATTTTATATTTTTATGTTTTGCAAATTTTAAATAATTATCTTAAAGGAAAATTATTTTTATTTTCTAGGTATCTAGGAATCCAGCACAAGTTGAATTAAAATTATTTTAAATTTTTAAAATTTACATAAGTGCAATTAACAATCCGTACAGGTAGATTAATAATTAAAATCCGCAATAAAATAATTTTTAATTATTTAATAACAGTTAAATACTTTTTTGATCTAAAAATTCTTTTGTTTGAATTTAAATAGAACTTCACCTATTTTGCTTAATAGGAAAAATTATTGGAAAAATACAACTGCTAGTAAACTGAAGAGAAAAAACCTTGACAAAGAAAAGATATACATGAATAGTCAATCTCTTTTATTTTGAAAACTTTGAAAAAAATAATCTAACAATTGAGGGGATCAAAATGTATCATAATAGACAATTATCAGTTGAGAAAAACTTAAGTTTTTTTATAAATCTGAACATCCCAAGTACTGAATTAACTTAACAAATTAACTCATTGAATATAGTGTTGATGTCTAATGTGACCCTAATGGCATCGTGACTAGGAAAGCTGCAAGGGAGAGAAATAAGGCACTTAGGAAAAATAGAGGGACTTAGAAAATAATGAGGTTTTACACTGAGAACCATGGATAAATACCTAAATAAAGCAAGATAATACCAGAAAGAGTGTTAATCATGATGTAATAAGAAGTAGAAAGACTCACTGATGGACAAGAAAACAAGCAAGAGAACAAAGGAAGCAAAACCCAACGATAACGGGGAACCACACACAAAAGGACTATGGACTTCCTACCAGTATATACTACGCTCCTTCTAAACATGAACAATGCTCGTTAAAACCCCCAAATACAGCAGAAACCGCAGAGGACCTTGGGAACTGGTATAAGAAAGGAAATACAGAAAAATAACAGCAAAGAAATACCTAAGACGTGCTCCAAAGACAAATGTTTTGGACAATACCTTTAATACATACATTTAAATGCAACGGGGGCCACTCCCCCTTCAAAATAAAACAGAAAACTTATCCTGTTTCCTGGAATGGACCAAACAGAAAATATTTAACACATATGACCAGTGAGTTTAGCTGGAACCTTAGGGGACCAGGCGGAACCCACAGCACAGTGATACTCCGTATATGGAAGGACAACCTGCAAGAATCCCACGTCGGGGACCATCCCAAAATCACTTTAAATAATCTTATAAATATGCCAAGGCCACCTATTACACAGGCCTAGGCAACAACCAGCTTCCGGTACACAATGCAAACCTGTTACCAATCCATACCCATATGGACCCCCTATGGGGATATTATCCAACCCGCTGGCGTATGCGCCCCTCCACCTTCCAAGAATTTAGCTCAAAGCACCATTAAAAATGGTAAATGGAAAGAAACACCAAAGACCCAAGTTATGGGTAGGATAAAATTTGAGGCCATTACCTAATTCAAGCGTTTGCAGAGAAGATACGCCACAACCCCGTTAGGCCAAATAACTGAAAGACAGAACAAATAGACTATGCGTAAGAACATACAAATTCTTCTGATTTCGCCATTCAAGAGGGCCCGCCAGTATCATTCTGAAGCGATAATAAGCTTCTCATAGGTCGCAAAACCCCATAGAAGAACTTTTTAATATCCAAAATTGAGAGTTGTAAAGATTGTAGGCAAAGTTACCAACAGGACGAATCTTCAGGCTTCTATTGAAACAAAGTTCATGAAAATTTCAAAGGAGACCACATATAACTCTTACTGAATTCATGTTTGCGACCTTGAAGAACTCTCCTATTGAGGAATATACACAGAAAAAAAACTTCAATAGGATAGACTAATAGAGACTTCCTTGATGGATCGTTATTCCCTCAACACGATAAAATATACTTAAATTACATGGAACGTAATCAAGATTTTTAGAGAGTATGAAGAGCTCGACGAGATCAATAGAAGACTTTAGAGAAAAAGTCTTAAAAAGTCTTTAAATCCAGACTTAAGTTATCGTCGAAATTATTAGAGAAGACACTTAGTCAAATAAGCAAAGAAGGAGATCTTGTTCCCAAAACTAACCATAGAGACTGAAACCCAACAGATAGAAGAAATACCAGCATAACGGAGTAATTTCTAATACAGACAACAAATAGCACAACTAATAATAGTGCAACGGTTAGAGAAAAAGAAAGAACATACCAAAGACCAAGTTTATCGAGGAACAGAACCATGGAATGGAGTAATAAAAAAGAAATACTAATCCTACAACCGATTTTCAGGGAACAAGAGGACAAGGCCCTTCATCCAAAAAATAATAAGACTTTAATAAGCGGAGTCAGTTAAGAAACTCTCCAGTAAAGAGATAAACGATCCAATGGAACTATTGCCGTAAAATGTGGAATCTTTAGTCATCACTATCTAAGAAACTGTGGTCTGGAGACAACACATACTTGCAGGCAAGTAGTACGAAAAGCTCCTATAACCCGGGCAGTTTCAAACCCGGTCTAATTGCCAAGAATGCCACCTGTATGGCATCCCCTAATGAGAAATGAAAAATAAATGGGTCTGAATACCATATAATAACACGACTGATTTTGAATAATGGGTGTCCAAAGACTCGAAGAGATACGAGATTAAAAACGATTCATCAATACTAGAAAAAATCAAAACTCTTTACTCTCAAAGAATAGAGCGTACAGCTATCAAACAACGTAAGAGTCCCTAAGAAAAACCAAAACCAGAGTTCATCTGATTTCTAATCACTCCAAGCAGACCAGAACAATGGGAAGAAATAATCTGGAACGGAAGAATGAGCGAAGAAGAACCGAGAACGAACACAGTTTCTTTCAACCCGCATCTCTCTGAAAGCGAGAACCAAGGAAGTTTTGATAATCCCAAGGCAAAGATTCTAAATGAAGAAATCGGGTAAATAGAAACAGTAAGCATTAAGAAAATACTTCCCAAGCTATAAAAAAGAGAGACGGTGTGTATACGTAACCTCTAGCTCTATTGGATGCTAGGAATTTAAGAACCCCCACAAATTGGGATGTCATCTATTTTTATGTCAACTTACTCCTTTTGAGAACTCCCAACAAAGTCAGAAACGAGGTTTGAAGTTACATAGCATACATAGAATTTATAGGAGAAGCACACAACCTGTTTGATATCCCCAGTATGGATAGCGATAAAGGAAATAGGAAGGGTGATATGAGGGAGTGTGTGAAGAACTGTCCTCTTAAAAGAAGCTAGTATGATAATGTTACACGGGATTGAACCCTTTTGTGCTAGTTGTATGTAGTGAGAGGGGATGGGGGATCCACCCCATAGGAGATGTTGCATCTACCTTCTAAGGCCTACACCAAAGCAGTAGTTACCCCAGATCTACCTTCTTTAGATGCTTGTAAGAGGAAGTACTGCGAGCTTGGAATGGAAATTTTATTAGTACGATTTATGTATTTTAGCTAAATCTACCATATAAACAATAGACCT
Organism: Trachelipus rathkii; assembly: GCA_015478945.1. NCBI lineage: Eukaryota > Metazoa > Arthropoda > Malacostraca > Isopoda > Trachelipodidae > Trachelipus > Trachelipus rathkii. Next base: position 67,195 of record JABUQX010065428.1, on the reverse strand, counting down.
ATCCTTGCAATCAGCAATTGAATCTTAAAGAAGAAACTAACGAAACTAAGAAGTTAAAACTCTTTGCCAAGTAGGAAGCTATTTTTCCAATGAAATTCAAGGGAGGAAAAGAATTAACAAGAAAGAAAAATGATTAATATTAAAATAGATAATCCCAATAGGAATAATAAGTTTAAATTAAACAATTACACAGTTGTGTGTTGAGTGATAATGGTGTGTAGAGTATGTCTACACAGAGATTAATTAATAGAGGCTCGAGTGAAAAGCCTACACAGAGATGAATTAATAAAAGCTCCATTATTGAAAAGCCTACACAGTAGAATTAATTAAGGAAGGAGTGCGTCGCTATGTGTATGTGTGAGAGATAGTGCTGCACACATGGTGAAGATTAATTAATAAAAAAGGCCTTCATTAATTGAAAAGCCCTCACATCAGAGATTAAGTAATAAAGGCTCCATTCTTGAAAAAGCCTACACCACGAGAGTTAATTACTGAAAGGCTCAATGAAAAGCCTACAAAGCACAGAAAATATATTAAAAAGACTCACGTTTCGGAGAAGCCACCAAAGAATCAGGAATAAATAAAAAAATTCTGTTGTTCTATCAAGAAGAACAAAGAACAATGTCACATACTTTCCTCCAGTAGAGGAAAGGACCGTTTCGATAGCAGCACGAAGAAATAAGAGTTCAAATTGCTATAATAAGAAAGAAACAATGGCACCCTGCCTCAATCTAGGGTAGTTGAAAGTCAGGACCTGAGACGATAACAAGAAGATTTGAGACTGAGAAAAGGAAGTGTTAATAACCACCTGCTTTTTTCACTTAGGGCCATATATAGTTTTGCAAACTCTCTGCTTGCCCAGTAGAAAACTACAAATGAGTTATATATTTGAGTTATATTAATTTAAGTTGACATGCCCTTATTTATTTAAAAAAATAAAAACATACGAGTAAAATGTCAAGTCCGAATTTTTCGGAACACATTATTGAAGAAGAAACATTTGATAAAGAACTGCTATTGCTACCAGAGAATAAAGCAGTTAAGGAATCTACTAATGTGATAAGTAACACGTGCTCAGCAGAAAAATTTATTCAGATAAACAGCTTAGAAAGAATGCAGTACAGAGGAGCATTATTACAGATAATTTAAGCTAAAGAAGAAGCAAGATGTGTTCTATTTTACAAGAAACCTAAGAGCTATTTAGAAGAAGCTTCCTAGCATCTTGTTAATGCGAATAACAAGGACACGGTCTATTTGCTTCTACGCATGACCTATGACAGCTTCCGTCGGCTTGTCCCACTTCCCAGACAGTTGACCAATAGAGCACTCGCACTACCCAGCATGCGCCAAAGATCCTCATTTTTAAGACCAATAACCAGGCATCCGAGTCTTCCACACCATCCGGCTACACTGAGAAGACATATAGACACAAATTTTCACAGATGCCAGACCTTCCTCCACAAAGCAAAGATATCATTAAAGCCTGACTAATTCCGCACACACTACCGTTCACTAATTAACTGACGTGGTGGCCCACAAAAGCAACCCTCTAATCAACACCAAAGCACGTACTGCTATAGACTATAGGCATCTTGAACTCCCTCAATTCAGGCTCCCAAGATGCCTGTACCCAGCTGCCCAATAGACGACAATATCATTCTCCGTCCCTAGGACGCCAGTACGGATTTTCTTACTAGTTGATGAAAAATTTTAATCGAACGCTTATCCCATTCCTCGCACAGTCCGAGGAGGAAACAACAGAAAATAATGCTTTCCTGACTAAGGAAAGGGGATTATTCTGCCCAAAACCAGATTATTATTTGGGCAACCCGCAATGCCACCAAAGTACCTATGCATCAGGACAAATGCAATCGCAGTTGAACACTTTATTACCGGACCTATTGCCCAAGTCTGTATATTAAGACATGATAGTCAATTAATCAGTGGGTAAAAAAATGAAAGCAGAACAATTTTGCAAAACTTAAAAAGACAAGTTTTATACTGCATTTGAGATAATAAATTAAAGAGTTCAAATTGGACTAAAAATGATCATTTCTCTAACAAACCTCCAATTGTTGTACTTAGGATTTCTAACAAAGGAAGAGACGGCATATCTCACCAGCAAATCCAGACGAAGATCAGGACAACTCGAATGAAGAGTTTCGCCCTCCAAACAAGTGTTAAGGAAAACACGAAATATTCCTTATTAGAGATTTTTCTCCGAATATTTTTCGCCTTTTCTAATTCAGCTAGACTATTGCCACTTAATGCGAAACCATATAACACTAAATAAAAAAGAAGTGTTAAGTTTTTGAATCGGAAGGCAAGAACACCACCAAAAAGGCATATTGACTATTAAACAAGAGAAAATTGGTGGTTCAACCTTACAGTGAACTTTCCCAAGAATTATTCCAACAAAAAGACCATTCTCTTTATAGACGTATAAGACGCCCGGAACATATGAGAATAGGCGGGAGATTCTTCATCACATTGTCAAGAATGACCGCCCAACAGCAGAAAGCCGTCTGTCTTTTGTTTCGAAGAGCTGTTAAGAGGCCAGTAAGAACATCAAACCTATCGAATACTTATAGAAAAAGGAATGTTTGCTGTTGCTACTATCTCCAACTACAGCAAGTTTAAAAAAACCCGGGTTTGGTAACCCAATCCACACATAATTTAACAACTTGAAATAATCAAACCTCTAATGGCTTATATAATTTCGCAACAAACAACACAGAACACGGCGACGCTTCTTAGCCCGTTGGAAAATTTGTTTTTAAACAAGTTATTTCACCAACTATTAAGTATCAAGACAGGAACAAAACAAATAACTTACCGCCTGCACTATTTGAAGTTAGGCACCCAGCAAACAAGCACCCGAAATGTTTATTTCCATTTTAGAGGAGCAAAAAGAAAACCAAGATGCTACCAAGAAAAAGATTTGATACTGTAACCGAAAGAAACCTATTTAATAGGGCAACACAAGAGCGAAACTTCGCCCTTAGAAATTTTGAAAGAAATTATTAAGTGGCGCTAAGCCGAAAACCCCAAGACTTAATCCCAACACATTTCCATAAGAAGTGTATGTACTATGCCAAAACTAGAAAAGGAACCTTATTAATACAAAGTACCAGACTAGCGCATGATCGTAAACTCAGTTATAGCCATCAATAGCCAATTACTGCCACTTTGGAAGTAGAGGCATGGAGGACAGACACGAAGGGACTGAAAAAAACGACGTTAGAGAGAACAGATACCGTATTGCCTCATTCAGATGTAACGTAGTAAAGGACAGTGTACTGTTCTCAGTCGCAGTGTCGTGTGCTCAAGCGTATATAAGGTCCTAGACCTCCAAGCCAAAAGGCAGAAGAAACAACAATCGAACCACAATGGCAGCTCTTCCTATAACTACTGCCAAAATTTTCTATAGCAGTACCCACGTAGGAATATAAGCATAGGAAAAAACTTCCCAACATGTTCAATTTCAGAGGCAGCCAAAACACCATTACTCGTCTTCAAGAGACTGTATTGACCTCAGATACTCGCGAAAATATAGTCGCACTGCTAAAGACCTAAGAAACGGCCAAAGGACATTTTGCCTCCAAGGCTTGCAAAAAGCAAAGAAGTAAACCGTTATGATGCTCCAGCCGAATAAAGTCGAGCCCCTAGAATAATTTTAGCCCTCCGCGACAAATGCCCAAGATGATTTAACTTCCACTGAGCCTTCAAAGAGCTATATGGTACAGCTTAGGAGGCATAAAACAGAAGTTTAAAATAATTCCTTGCCCCTACAAACACCAAGTCAAAATGTTGTAGTTGAAAGATTGAATGCAGATATTGAAAATTCCCTCCCCGTCATTCGTCAAAAAGGCATAATCAATAAAGAGATTGGTGCAGAAATAACTTACTCTTTCTGCACTCAAATCAAGCCAATAATTACATACGTAGTTAATAGATCCCACGTTTGCGATTCCAATTCTCCACCCATGTTTGTCCTGCAGCAAATGGTAATAAAGAGACGACTTCAACCTACGAATGCCTATTTTACGTCATCTCCATTTACAAAATGAAATCGAGAAAAATAAGAAAATATTGCATCAGCAAACAGGAAAAAAGATGTCGTAGTGGAAAGAATAGAAGCAATAAGAGACTTAGCAACGAGAAAAGTCTAGAAAAAGAGAAACCATTAAGAAGGCATACTGGAACAGCCAAACACCAAACACATGGCCACACAAAAGAGAATTAAAAAGTGGAGCGATTATGTTTTTGTAATGCTGTAAAAAGAAACCCAGAAACAAAGTTCATCTAATTAGAACAAGCAAGCATTTGAGCGTCCTATTTATTGTCAAATCAAATTCAAAGAGCCAAATAAGCTTATGCTTTACCGTGTTTAATATTCAACAGAATTATCTTCCCGGTTTCACACCAACCACTTTCCCAAACTTCCGATCTTAAAGAAAGAGATTTAACAATGGAATCCCTCAATTTTACTAGCTTTGCCTCTACAGAAAATAAAGACAGCAATTACAAAGAAACACTCTTGGATCCAGAAAGTTATACAACAGAAAAACAAGTATGGAAACCTGACAAGAAGCTAGACTCGACACAGGTAGATGATCAAGAATCTCATACCACTTCTTCGTGGATTCCCCCTAAGTTTATGAATGCAACAATATTCTATAACCAGAGGATTCAACACACAAGACAAAAAATCCTGTAATAGAAACACAAACTGATCGATGTAATGAAAGAATACGGGATACCTCCTCGCCAAGGAAGTAGACTTCGGATTAAAATCTACAGTCCACAAACAAGAACTCAAGTTAGAGGATATAGACCGTCTCTCAATCACAATCAAGAACAAAGAGGATTCATATATTACAGACAGTTCTGAAACACGAGGAAAGACCTGTCCATTAGCAGCAAGTACCAGAGAGGAATGCTATTGGTAACACCACGCTTGCGAGATGGAACTGTAGGGGTAATGTGACCAAGTTCTGACAGCACTTCCAAAAAGATGATGGAGGCTAACCACCTCCAGAAGAAATATAGGATATATCAACATCTGAAGCGCAGCAAGACCGATGATCTAAGAAAACAAAGATCCGCCGTAAGACACTCACCCAGCAATTACCAGAGGTTCGAGGGATGTGGAACTTAGAGGTGACAAGCAAGCCCAAACAACGGCAAAGGAGCAAGAAATCTCTACCACCTCTACCCCACCACAGATCACTCAAGAACTGATAAAAACAACACAAAGAGGTCGTCTGAACCACGTCGGTTAAAGAACTCAGATTGATTTTGCCATTAGGAGCATGACTAGAAGAGGAAATTAACACTCCACTACTTCGCCTCCTAGAGTTAAAAATCTCTGTAAGATTGTAATAAATTTTTTGTAAATAAAAATATTTATTTCTATTTTTATAGATTTAAAGAAACCTCTAGTTTTAAAGTTTTTATAATTATGTCTATGTACACCTATATTACAACAAAACACAGGTTCTACACTCTTTTCTTTCTTATTCTTTTAAGTATTAACGTTTTCCCCATATTCTTTCTTAAGTCCGTATAACGAATTCGGAAAAAAAAATTCTATTTTTATCCGCCCCAGGGGCCAGTACTTTTCTTTTCGTCGGCCAACCCCATAAGAAACAACCTTCAACAAACGATATTTATTTCATTTTAAGAAATCTTTAGTAAAAGATATGGATTTCATTTAAAAAAGAATAAAAATTAATAAAGATATTTTTAATTTTAAAAATGAATAAAACAAATTTGAAAATCGAAAAATGAAATTGCAAAGCAAATCGAGCAATCAATAAAAGTGTGGATCACTTAATTGTTTAATTTAATATTAAGAATACTCTTTTAAATTGAATTTAATTTAAGTATTAGCCTTAAGCTGTATAATTAGCTTGCTTTTATTTTCATTTTTTACTCTGAATAATTAAATCTAGCCACTTAACAAGCCTATATAATCAGGCTTGCATTTTATTTTTAAATTTTGTTTTAAGATTCAGAAATTCAGCCTTATGCATATAAATTAGATCTTGGATTAATAGTTGAATTTATGCCTGATCAGCTTATTTTCGCCTCTAAATAAGTTTATATCCTACGAAAAATCTATATAAATTTTAATTTTCATTTAATTATTAATCAAGAATGTTGGAAGGATTCTCTATCTTTAGTATTATTGGATCCATACATCCAACTCAAAATAGAATACTTCATTAATATGAAGTCTCATTTTATCATTTAATGATTTGATATTCATTAAACTTAAGAATTACTGTAATCAGAAGACCATATCAAACTTGGAGTGTACCCAGATTTTAAATTTTCACCAGAATCACAAACAGAATTCTCAAGTATAAATCATACACGGTAGGACTCTTTAAAAAAAGAAATATTTTAATACAATTCTTAATTAATTTATTTTTAGATTTTACCATTGTATATAAAAACGGCGAACCTCATTTACTTAAATTCGACGACAGCATAGAAACAGCAATGTAAGTAACTTGCATTTCAGTGTGATTTGTAAACCCATATAATTTCGTCCAGTTTTTGCACATAACCCTTCTAGTTTATTTTTTATTATTAACCCTCCTTATTGAACTACGATACTAGATCCGCAAGGGGTTTTTTTTTTTTTTTTTTTTACTTATCCCCATCCTCCCACTAAACAATTAAGGAAGAGACAAGAGTGACTGCCAGGGTATCATTTATGTAATAACCGTCCCGGGTGAAGTAAATACTTCTATTGAAGGATAATCGTGACATATGATTGTCATCTTAAAGACATCGCCAATCTCCCCAGAAGAATGTTACGATACCCATCATACTATTAAATATTACCGATAACCCACAATATAACTTATAAATATTCAATTTATATTTAATGGTCGTTTAAATTAATAATAAAATACTAATTTTCATAATCCTATATATTATAGAAAAATTTGTTTGCCAAATTGTCGTTATTCTTTAAATGATTATATTGATATAATTTATATATATATAAATTCTCAAATATTTATAAAATAATTCCACTATGGCAATACGATAGCTGTCTATTGGATAGACTTGGTTTTAAATTTTTTTCACTTAGTTTTGAAAACATTTAAAATAATATATTTGTGTACTTATCAGTAACTTTTAATTAATATAGTAAAGGTATTAGAAGCCTTTCTTCTTGATCTTTATAATTTATAATAAATTTTAAACTTAACATAAGTGCTTTAATACCATATCCTGTCTGTCTGTTTATCTCACCAAAAATTAAACTAAGATTACTCATTTATTAAAAGTGATTCGAATTCGTTGTCTCGTTTGACTGCAATACCCAAGGTCTAACTAAGCACATTGAATAGATGTTATAATTTCTTATATATTTTCATTCAAATGTTATCACCTTCCACTGTGATAACCAATGATGGAATTCTCTGAATTGCATTAAAATTTCCCATTTTTTAACATTAATCATATATAAAGATTCTTGTTAGAAGGGTAATCCAAACATTACAGATAAACAATTAACTATAAAATTAGCAATTTGATAATGAGTTAACTATTGCATAGAAGTAATGTGAGCTTATATACAACATAAATGTTAGACTAATTTAGTTGATATTGAGCATTAAATATAGTATGACTCAACAGAATGTAATACATCAGATAATGGGCACAAATAACATACCGAAACAATTGCAGATTCAATGAAGAACATTTTCACAAATGTATAATAAATCATAAAAATCTCAACTGTTAAATTATACTAATAATATTATTATAATATTTATTTGTGTTAATATTATTTCAATATAATTTATTAATTCAATGTTATGGTAAGTATCTTGCACCCACCCCATTCATTGTTCTTATATCAATACTTATTATTACTTTTAGTGTAAATTTCATTTACTTATCATTTTTAAAATTTTCATATAGTTCTAATTATATATTTTATTATGATTATACATATATAACTCTCTCTGTTTAATTAAATTAACAGTTAGTAGTGTTTATAAATCTCATAGTATATTTATGTACGATTTATTCTCAATATATTCAATGGTCATTTATGATAAATGAAAGAAATATAATTGCAATTAGCTAAAAATCCATTAAATTGATATTATTAAATTCTATTAATTATTATAATGTGAATTTATCTCATTACCCATTTATTACTTTATTCACCATCATCTTATTTTTTATGTTACCATAAAATATTTCACTTTAGAGAATATTACTTGTATACACCTAATTATCCCTAACAACTCAACAAAATACTGAAACATAGACCCACGTTGAACTGTAATTACATTTATTACATCCTCTAATTTAGTCTCTTTTAATCCCTCATTAGAAATTAAATCATGTTAATTCTCAAACACTCAGGGTTACAATCTAATCCTTCCCTATTTTTGCCTCCAAAGACTCACATGTCGCGAGCCACGTATGACAGTCGAGCCAATGATTTAATTTCTCCTATAATCCATTTGAACACTATCTACATAACCGATTCTCAATTTGCCAATCACTACTTCAAATGATGAGAATTATTATAAAAATACTAGATTCAAAGATATAACGATAATTTTTTAACAATTCCATTCACTCGTCTACTATTTCATTAAAAATCCTAATATAATTGTTATATTTAATTAGATTTCTCACACGTTCAACGACACCGCTCCAGGGACAGAGGCTTCGATATTCAATATGATAGTGTACTCATTTTCATGGTCTGAAGTAGTAGACAATAAAACCCACATTCTCAACCCTACCATTATAAACCTGGCTAGGTCTCCTCGCTTCCGTACTAGGCCAGTGCCTTCTTCCCACTGGAGCTACCGGGTAAGCTGATAAGAGGAGTTCCTGCTTCTGGCTATGCGCCGCAAGAATCCTATTGCGAATAATGTCAACAAATAGTGCTCCACGACAACCGACCCAGTTAAACAAATTCCACTTGGACTGATACCGACAGTGCAACATTTTTTTTTTTCAACTCTATTTAATCTCCAAGGTATGTGTTCGGAGTTAAATTTTTGCCAAACAATAATTCCACCAATGATGTAACAATCTCGACGTCTATATAGAATAAATCATTATTTTTATAAACAACTTGAACTTTCTTTTTTTACCACTCCTCCTCTGCCTGTCCCCAGAAATTATATACCTAGAGTATCATATTATATATATATATATATAACTAATTCTTCGTACTATACTATATTATATATTATATATATTATATATAATATTATATATTATAATCTTATCTATAAAAAGGGTCTAGCCGAAGCACAAGTGCGGTTGCGGGTTGCGGTGCGTGCGGGTGCGATGCTATGTGCGATCGCCGGCATTTTGGTGCAGTAGCGATGGAGAGTAGTTGCGCCTTACCCTAGGTGCGCCGATGCTTGGTGGCGATGCGAGTGGCGCAAATTTTCTGGGTGCTCGGCCAACAACTAAATATGATATTTATAATATTATACTATTACTAATATCATTATTATATATATACCGCTATATATATATATATACTAACATAGTTTTATATATCATTAATATATATTATATATATATATATATATATATAGTAATACTATATATATTATAGATAATTATATATTATTATATTATATATAATATATATATAATAATATATATAGGATATATGTATATATATATATATATATATACATATCATAAGTATGTTATTGTCAGTATAATACGAAAATTCTAAAAACTCTTATGAAACAGTCTTAAAATAGTGAATTCTTATTGAAATAATAATGAATGAAAAAACAAGTTTGTCTTTGCTAGAATTTTTCCTGGGCATTTATTATATATTCCAAATCATCGGCGTACTACAACAGCTAAATCAATTTAATAATTAATAAATAATAGGAAATTAATATATAATCAATCATATGAATATACCAGACAGAATAATAAATTAATAGATACATGGACAGTCAGTCAAGACCTAACCTAACTTAAGATAACTTAATATAATAATAATAATTAATTAATAAATAATAATAAATTTACACTATAATAATTATATATCAAAATTATAAATAATCAATAATTATAAATTAATATAATCATTATAATATAATTCTAAAAATTATAATAATCGTAAAATATACAGTAATATTATAATCTGATTACCACCATTCATGAAAAATAAAATAAACAAATAAACAATAAAAATAATATCAAAAATAAATAAATACATCAATAAATATAAAAAATAAACAATAAGAGATTATAAAATAAAACACACTAAAATAATAATACGTCGAACCATTGAATAAAGGTAATAATCCATCAATGAAATAACTATACATAATGAATAGGTGCAATAATATAAGTCAGATAATATCAATCAATGAATAATCTATTAATCAATATGTATTAAGTTAATCCTAATAGACTCGAAGTCTACTAGCTAAACTAATATGCATAGACATAACCTATAGTATACACAACCATATTATAATATATATATAGATAATATAATATTACACTAATATATAATATATAATCAGTATTATATAAATATAGTAATATCCTAATTAGTTGTTTCATATATTACCACTATATATATATAATTATTACTTCATATATTTAGTATAATAAATATAGTAAATATCTATAACTATAATAAATATAATAATAATAATTAATCATAATAGATCATAATAGATCATAATATTAAATAAATCAGATTAATCAATAATATAAAATAATAAATAATAATAATAATAATAATAATAAATCACTAGATAGATAATAATTAATTAAATTAATATAATAATACATAAAAAGAATAATATAATAAATAATAATAATATAAAATAATTGATAATATATATATAATCTATAATATATAATTATAATTATAATTATTTAAATATTAATTATAATTATAATATACTTATAATTAATAATTCATTAATTATACTTGATTATAATTATAATAATAATAAATGAATAATAATATAAATAAGAATAATAATAATGAATATAATATTAATAATAATATTATGATAATATATTCTAGAATCGTATATATTATAATTATAATAATTCTTAATTATAAACGATTTAATATTATCAATATATATAATAATAATATAATAATATAGATAATAACATAGATAATAATAATAATAATAATAATAATTAATAATAATCTCAATAATAATAATATAATCAATTAATAATAAATAATCAATAATAATAATCATTAATAATCAAATAATCAAAATATAATAATATAAAATAATAATAATAATGAATAAAATAATAATATAAATAATAATAATATAATAAATAATAATAATAAATAACTATAATATTATTATTAATTATATTATTCTTTAAAGTCCAATTGAAAGTGCTTAATTTCTTTCGGCATAATGGTTGTTTATACAGTTCGTAATGCATCTAAAGTTTAAAACTTTTTGTGGAAAAAAGAGGTATAGATCTAAGATGCCAGTCTGTTAAGAGATTAATAATCTGAGGGCGTGTTAGTGTGAGAGGGGTGATAAGGAGTAATGAACGTGATTGTTGTGTGGCGGGAAGAAAAGTGTCGTAAATGAAGAGAATAAGAAGATTGTACTTATAGATGGTTGTTTGATCATATAGAAAAGGATGGTGATGAGTTCAGTTGGTTAAGCGAAATGGTATAAGTGGTGAGGTGACCGGGAATCGAACGGCTGGAAAGACCGAAGAAAAAGTGATTGAGTCAGTAAAGAAATGCCTGAGGGAGAGGAATGTGAGGTTTGGCAGAGGCGAGAAGACAGTGCAAAATAGAAGTGAATGGCGAGGGTTTGTTATAGGAGGGATTTTGCACGGAAATGACCGCGACCTTTCTTTTGACCTTTTGACCGCAGACCTTTTTTAGACTTGACCTTATCACCTGACCTATGACCTTTCTCTGGCCTTTACCTTTTTGGGCCTATGACCTTTTTTTCGACCAAACCCTTTTGTCTATCCATGGTCATTTTGGCCCACGGAATTTTTTAAACCCCCAAATTTTTTGAGACCCAAATTTTTTTCTGGCAACCCTAATTCTTTGGGCAACCTATTCAAAAGAAGGGTTGCACCAGAAACACCCTGAATGTGAGAACAGTACTCTACCCCACCCTTAATTTTTGCAGAAACCCCAATTTTTTGAAAGAAAAATAATTTTGGCAGGTGGTTGAGAACCCTATTTTTGAGAACCCTATTTTTATGAGAACCCTAATTTTTGAGTCTCTATAATTTAATTTTGAAACCCCCTAATTTTTTTACCCCATAATACTTATTTAAACCCTATTTTTGAGGAAACCCTAATTCTTTTGAGACCCCTTATTTTTTTTGAGAACTTATTTTTTGAGAACCTCTTTTTGAGAACCCTATTTTTTGGAGAACCCTTTTTGGGAACCCTAATTTTTGAGAACCCTAATTTTGAGAACTCCCTACTTTTTGAGAACCCTATTTTCTGAGAACCCTATTTTTTGAGAACCCTATTTTTTTGAGAACCCTATTTTTTGAGAACCCTAATTTTCGACCAACCCTTTGGTCTACATGGGTCAATTTTGAACCCGCGCCATTTTTGCCCAACGCGTGGCCCACCGTTAACTATTTCGTTCCTAACTTGACACGGCCTGTATGGATCTTTTCCTCACTGAACACCTACAACACAACACAACCACACACACAACACACAACACACACACACACACAGCACACACACCACACACACACACACACACACACACACACACACTTACACACACTTCACTATGGCAACTTTCACTATAACATCTTACAATTTACCCATTCTAGCAACTTACATCTTACACTTCATACTCACGACAAACACCCGCTTACCAACCTTGTATTTACGGTACAATTTTTTGATGCCTCAGCATTAGCTTGATGCCCCAACTTGATCGCCTCTACACTTCTAATTGGCTGCCCAACACCGTTAAAGGAGTAGTCTAGGTGTATGTGTGGTTGGGTATGTTTGATGTGTGTTAGGTATTAGATAGAGTGCAAGGATGAGTGCCAGTTGAGCTGCCAACGTCAGGAGTGCCAATGAGTGCCCAATGCAGTGCCAAGTGAGTGCCAAGTGAGTGCCAGTGAGTGCCCACATTCAAGTGCAAGGAGTGCCACATAGTGCAACCATGAGTGCACCTTTTTTCAAGCCTTTTTAGCCTCCCCTGCAGACTAGAATAGCCTAATATAGAGTGCTAACCCTAAGGTAATAAGCGTCATGGATCGGATTGGTGCTATATACAAATCTGCTAGGAATAGCTTCCTACAAGATATGAGTTCAGTCCCTGTTACTAACCACTTAACACACCTATGCACACTGATAATAGACACACTTCACGATGACCACCTCGCTATAACCGACACTATGACCAACTTATACAACACTATGAACTATATAGCCCTTCTGGCACCACGCACCATGCCCCACGACACAACACCACTAATACAACTTACACTTACACTCATCCTACACTCGATTTCATTTTTGATTGCCTCGCATTAATGCCTCAACTTTGCATGACTCAAGCATATAATGCCCCTCAGCATTAATGCATCAAGCATTTGACTGCCTCAACTATTGAAGGATTCATCTTTAGGATGACTCATCTTTGATGGAACGTCATCTTTGGTGATCTACCATCGTATCATTGATGATTCATCTTGGATGAAAATTCTTTGAGTTGCACATAATCATTCTGTTCACTACCCACATAACATCAAATATACAGAGTTAATAAGTAATGTTTTCCCCGTAGTTCCATCGAAGGCGAACAACCCAATGGAGGCAGTAGTGAGCCGTGCTCCCCGAACGGCTCAAGTTCGAGTCGCCTCGCGGCCCGATGCGCGGTCGACCGCATGGGCCCTTTCCGCCCGCCGCGCGCGCCCGCAAGGTGCGCCATATTCCCGCCCGACCCGGGCCCGCGTGCACAGCAGTGCGTACCTCAGGCCTCGAAATTTTTAGTCGTATTACCCCGGCCCGCCGCGTGCGCCCGCAGGCGCAATTTCCCGCCCGCGAATTGAATACGATAGTATTACTCCTCATAAGTCATTATATACTACATTTCATACTTAAACAACCCAAACACTCTGTTGTACTATCAATTGTGATATCCAAGTCTCCATTATATTTCCATACGGTCAAATTTGTATTAAAAACATTTTCGCGAAACCTAAAACTGTATTTTATGAACAATGTATTATTGTTAACACATATATTTATTAACCTATGTATCTTTTAAACACATGTATTTATACCTTATTACTTTTTAATTTTGTAAATCTTTTAAAAATTTTAGGGAAGAAAGAAAATCCAGAGTGTCTGATATTAACAATATATTTTTACTACAATTGTACGAAATTTTACTAAACCATTAAATTACATACCTTGAAAGCAGTAATCAGTAAGATCAATAGAAGGTGGTACCTAACACCAAGGAGGATTAGTATGCTGTTGTTTTACTGCTTTTACTGCTTTAACTCTATCCGTTTTTACTTGCTCGTAACTCAATTTTTCTGTTTCTAACTCATATGGTTTTACTGCTTTAGAACTCATATATTTTAATTAACATTAACAAAACATACCTTAAAGCAGTAAATCGGAAACAATAGAGGTTGTGACCTCACCCAAGAGGGATTAGTTCTTTAGTTTACTGTTCAACTGCTGTAGTTCATGTTTACTGACTTATAACTATGTTTGTACTCCTAATTAACTTTCTGTTTTACTGCTTTAACTCCATATGCTGTTATACATGCTATTAACATCATATATTTATTCACCATTACATACCTTAAAGCGTGAATCATGTATATGATCATAGACGTGTGACTTAACACCAAGGGGGATTAGTATGCTTTTGTATTCTACTTGCTTTACTGCTTTTACTCATGTTCTTACTGTTTTCACTTTCTGCTTTTACTGCTTTAATTTCTGCTATATACCCTGCCCACTCTAACTTCTCATGCTAAAATTCTCCTCTGATAGATTTCGTGAAGTTTAGCTTCATTATCATTATTTTTTTACATTGTTTTTATTTTGTTATATAATACTTATTAATTTGATACTATTATTTATATTTATATTTATTTTATTAATCTATTTTTATTATTAGTTTATTACTTTTTTATTTTTATGACTTTTTTTTTTTGGTATTTCTTCCATGCCTATTGTTATTATTATTAGAACACACACACACATAACACACACATCCACACACACAACACAGCACACACACAACTCATACATCTCTTAATACCACACAACTTCTACATATTGACGACTTATAACACAATTCACTTATGAACTTAACATTTCTATCACATAACTGACACTTATACATTTTACCACGGGTAATCTCATACCATATAGCTACAGATTCTACTTAGCGACACGCAGTATTTACTTACAATCACACAAGAATCTACTTACATCACACTACAGACTTTAATTACACTTCATCAACAGAATTTACTTCTATCACTCACAACAATATTTACATATACACCACACACATTACACTCTCTCCTTAGACACACACGCAGATTTACTTATACTCAAACAAACAAGATTTACTACACACACAAGGTAATATTTACATAATACATAATTTACACTCAGACTTACAATATAACGTATCAAATGTATTAAAAAGTTATGTTTATTTAAACAACGTACAATTTTATATTAATTATACAGAAACCATTATAACACTTCAAAATGGTTAATTTACAATGTTTTCTATTAACTATCCTTCTCCTATAATAATCATCGCCTCATTATCTTTGAACAGAAGGAAGGTTTATCTATTAAAACTGTACGAATTAACATTACTGTTTTCTTTGTGATAAGCATTCCTTATATAATATACATACTCTAGGGTTTTAAACAAGTAAGTGTGTGTGAAAAAATTTTAAATAGGAAAATTCTTACTTCAGAAACAATCATTCACTATTACGTACCTTGAAAGCAATAAAATCCAGTAATCAGCAATAGGTTAGCCCTAGCAGCCCTCTAACCCGACACTCTACATGTTACCAACGAGTTTGTTCATAATTTACTTGTCTAGTCTTGACTCTATCTTTTACCCATATGTAACTTATAGTATTCCAAAATATAACTACAAATAAGTTTCTTCTCTGCTAACAAACATGTATTTCTTTATTAAAAATCTTTCTAAGTTCAATTGATGTATAATTAAAATATTCGCACCTTCTATGCCATTCACCTCCCTCCTCGCTTCCAGACTGTTCACTTACAATTATTTCGAAAGTCTTTTTTATCAAATAATTCGGGAATTTTTCTTTAATCAATATATTTTATTCATAACTATAATATCTATGGTAAACATTTTACATCCCCTCAACGTTAGCAAATCATCAACTACCCAGCACTCCTTACAGATACGGAAACTGGGAGAGGCCGTACCTAATCTCCTCTGATAAAATGTGTTTGACAATAACTACTTTGGTTAAATTTATGAATACTCTTATTGCTATATACCCCGGCGAGCCGATTTTTAGAGCCTAATTCCCAGAGTCAATATATTCAGAATGATACCTTTGTTCTGTACAAATGTGGCTCTGCCATAATCAACTCGTTAGGCCTAAATTTAGGTATAAATTTAAGGTAGATAAACCTTTATTGTGATCCCTCTGATTTCTAATCTTTGATATACTAGTGTTAAAGGTAAATTTCCCTTCCAGTATATATATATATAAAGAGAAGGAGTCTATTATTTAAAATATATTTGAAAATTGTGAAACTGGCTGGATCCGGGTAAGATCCTTTACTGCAGGTGAAGCGACGGAAACTAATATTATCCTTTTTTCTGAGTGGACGGGCTACATGTAAATCCTTATCCTCTTCTATGACCTGCCGTATGTGATTGGTCCCCGCGAAGAATCCTCATATTATACCCTGCCAATTTTCCGTATGCAAAAACCAATGATTTTCTCATATATCCCTGAGGTTTCCTAATTTAATTATGACAAAATTTAATAAATCCAGTTATCTCTTACCCCATAAATTCTATATATATTTATAATACATTATGAAAATTATTACATATTATATATAGTGGATAATAATATATAATATATATAATTAGTAAAGTAAATTTCTAGACTTAGGTTAATTATATAATATAAAATTTATATAATAAATAAACATAATATTAATGTATATTAATATAAATATACCATAACTCCTATCTAAACTCCGTATACCACTTCCTCATGTTATTAAGATAACTGAATATATACCCTATAATATATATATATAATCTCTATATATAATATATGAGATATATATAAATTGATAGTGTATTATATAACTAGTATGAATATATAAAATATAAGGCTAATATTAAATTATACAAGAGTGGTTAATTATAGTTTACAATGATTATGATACTATATACAAGATCTACTACAGAGGTGTATATATATCAGAGTGATTATTAATTCATTATATTATTATTACTACCTTCCAACTTACATATTACACTTGATGTCTTACGATGATTTTTATATAAATTTCTCTAAATCTTTGCAAGATTTGCCTAATGCATATATATTATCATTTCGTAACTTGATATTGTTAACGTATATCTTCTAGTAATAACCTTTCTAGGAGTCTCAACCATTACGTAAAAATTCCGCTCCAGAGTATCATAGTATAGTTTATATTTCCTTGGATATATCATGAAAATACTTTCTTGCAGCCATGTGTAATTTTTCTAAGGTAAGATCAAGAAGTTCTTTTACGTCGGTATACGGAAAAAGGAAGCGATCGATGATAACCGATAGGTATCATTCGATCAGGGTTTCTGTGTAAAATGTAGCGTAAAGGTATTCATTTGAGTATAACGACATGTAATGAATTACGGGTTAGATAATTAGATAATTCAGATAATGTACTTTTCAGCTGCACATAAATTCGATTACGTAACCTGTAAAAGTTATTTCAGTGACGATTAGGCCTGAAAATGTAGAATCCAATAGTGAATGTAGGTTCAAAAATACTGTATTGATATTCGATATTATCTTCTCTCCCATAATCTAACTTCCAACTTGATTAGATTTTAGAGAATGCATTCTATAACAATGCCGTAGAGCTAAGAAGTTGCTTATCACGCTGTTATTCTTTCACCACAGCGCTAATAAACCTTGTTTCAGTCCAGGTTTAAGCGAGCTTGGTTTAAAAAGATTATGCTGATAAGCCACATCTTCAGTGTGATTACCAAATATAACAAAGAATTACACTCTGTGACTCATGAAATAGAGTACCCATGTCAAACCCTTCATTGCTAAATTATATACGTGGGTGAAGATTGGGTGGCACAACTGTAGAAATTGCAATCCTCCACCATTCAGGGTTTTCCTCAGTTCTTATTAAGAAATGAAACCCCAACTTCTGGGATTCTTGATTTCCACTGGCCCAGATGTACTTTGTATTCGGGCACCACAGATATACATGTTTAAGGGTATAATCGTCCATAAACAAACTTTAGTGAAAAGAGAGCGCTATATTTTACATAATCAGAGAGAACTTAGATGCACCCCTCCAGCTGAGCCCAAAACGAGTATGATTTTAATGAGTTTGGATCTAAAACACGCAAGCCTCCAAGTAATAATTTTCATTCATATCACAGATAAAGGATCAGAGATAGCGAAAACAACATCGCTTCTTCTTCTCCCATAAATCAATAAAAATAAAATTACTTCGACCATCACATCGGAAGTCATTTAGATGTAAGGTTACTAACTCGTCACTCCAGGAAGGGAGACTCATCCTTCTTAACCTGCTTAAAGAGATTCTTACCAATCTCCTCAGCATGTTTAAGTTTTGAATCTCTTCATACAAATAATAAAACTCAACATTTTGACTTACGCGACTCTCTGTGTCTATACTGAGTAATTTTTGACCCTTTTTGACCCTAAGTATTAGGCCTATAATCCAAGGCCTGGCGATACAAAAAAGGTTATATCCACTTAAATTTGAATACCAATTTGGACCTCCCTAACGTAGTTATATGTCCACACACAGTCCTCTCTACAGAAAAAAGGTTCAGTTTGAAATGTATTTTGACCCTGTGAATTAGCGCCTTTCAATCGCCCGGAGGTACCAAAAGAGGAACTCCAAAGTGAATCATCAAATTTCAGAGCCTTAAGTAGGTATTTTCAAACTTTATACAGCAGGAGGTCTAAGGGTCCAGTTTCGTATCTGTAAGCGAAGTGCGGATGTTTGTTGCTGTTTTTCTACGTGACATTGGGATATGGTCTCCAAATGTTACTAGTCTAATAATAATATTAATAACCATATATATAACCATTATTTAAAAATTTGAAATATTTTATGTATACAGTGCGAACAGGCGATTATACTCAAATGTAGTTTTTAACTGTCTGTTATTTTTAAATAAGAATCTTATGAATGCATGTATTTTAATTAATGAAAATACATGTTTAGGTGTTAGCAGGAGAAGAATCTTTACTTTTGTTATGTTATATACTTTTTACATGGTTAATGATTCATGTAATAGCAGTAAGTGTAATAGAACAAACGTGGCATAGCTTCTTGGTGTAGAGGGGTTGCTAGGGGCTTGCCTTACTGATGTTACAGATTTTTATTGACTTTAAAAGTATAATTTAATATGTTATTTCAATAAAATTTTCAGGGCATCTTATTAAAATTATTTTAAAAATGTAACTTATAAAATTTATAAACCAAAAAGTATAACAGTTAATAATAAATTTTGTTCCCAAAGATTTAGGGGATACACTTTATATATAAAGTTTTAAGAAATTTGGAAATATTTTAGTTATATTTGAATGAATTAAATATAAATATACGTGTTTAATTAAATGACACATAATAATTTTTTAATTAAAATTATACTGTATTTTAATATGTGTATGTGAGTGTGCGTGTGTGTTGTGTTGTGTGTGTGTGTGGTCGATGCGTGTAGAGTAATATCGGGTGCTGTGATTGTAGAGCTATACTTCAGTGTGTGTTGTGTAGTAATCTTGTGAATGTGTAAATATTTAAGATTCTGTGTCGTGGCGTGTAAGTAATCTGGTGTGCGGTGACAGTAAATTGTGTGTGAGTGTAAAAAAGTAAAATCTGGGTGAAAGCTGTAAAAGTTTTCTCGCGTGTGTAAGTACAACTCCTGGTAGACTTCTCCAATAAAATAAAAATCAATAATCTTTTAAGTATATTAGAAACAATAATGGTAGCTCCGAGCCGCTGCATAAGTCGTTAAAATTGTAAACTGTTTATCATGGCGTAATGTAAAGTCGACCATAAGTCAGTAATGTAGATCGATCATCCGCGTGTCTTAAAACGTGAAATGTGTTGCATTATAAGTGTAAATGTGCATCTCGGCTGTGAACACTTCATCATTCCTCCAAAAATAGTGCGACTCCCTCCCTTCCCGCCCCAAACCCTGGTGTGTGCTGTAGATGCTGCGTGTGTGTGTGTGTCGTGTGCTAGTGGTTTATTCCGTGTGTCTGTGTGTATCTTTAATAATAATGGAGCTATAAGCACATTGAAAGTACATATTATCTTACGCTTAAACCAATTTAAAATATAAAAATATAATGATGAATAATTTTAATATTAAATTATAAAAAAATAATAATATAAAATAATAATAAGTATTAAAAAAATAAAAACTAATGTTAAATATATGAGCTAAAGTAGTAAAAAATATGAGGTTAAAGCAGTTAAAGCAGAAAGTTAAAGCAGAAGCAGAAAGTTAAGTAAAGCAGTAAAGCAAAGTTAAAGCAGTAAAAATGTTTAAAGGCAGATTAAAGCAGTTAAAACAAAAAGCAACCTAATCCCCACTGCTGCAGGTGCTAGAGGTTCACACACTCTATTGAATTTAATGTACTTTACTGCTATTAAGTATATGAATGTTTTAAATATATGAGTTAAAGCCAGTAAAACACTAATGAGTTAAAGCGTAAAAACGAAGTTAGCAAGTAACACATCGAAGTTAAAGCAGTAACTGATTAAGCAGTAAAGCTTAGGTTAAAACG
Organism: Trachelipus rathkii; assembly: GCA_015478945.1. Lineage (NCBI taxonomy): Eukaryota > Metazoa > Arthropoda > Malacostraca > Isopoda > Trachelipodidae > Trachelipus > Trachelipus rathkii. Next base: position 46,096 of record JABUQX010065428.1, on the reverse strand, counting down.
AGAACGCTTTACTAATCACCCTCATTCTGGTGTTTATCGTGGTAATACCTCTCATTGATTTATGATTTACTGCTTTAAGGTATGTTAATGATATGAAATATCATTGTAATCAGCCAATATAAAAATATGATACATTAAAAATTCAGAAAGAAAACAAGTGTTAAAGCAGTAAAACATGAGTAAAAGCAGTACAAGCAGTTAAAACAACGCATACTATGCCCGCCCCTTGCGTGTTCTGGTACCCTCTATTGATTTACTGTTTGACTGCTTTACTGCTTTAATAAATGTTAATGTTTTTAGTAAACTTTCGTCTCTGCCTAGCAACTCTTAACTATTTATATATGCCAGACACTCTCGTGGAGGTTTTTTTCTTCATACATACAAATTTTTCAAACAAATTATTACCTTTTAAAAATAAAAAGTAAATAATTTAAGTACAAATAATTGTTAATAAATATATGTGTTAATAGAGGTCTGTATGAGGTTACCGAGTTTTTTAGTTTTCGCGAAAATGTTTTAATAAAAATGTTTAAGTATTGAAATAAAAAATTAAAGGATCATAGTATATTTGAAAAGAATTCTTTGAAATGTTGAAAGTATGGCAAAATAAAACTATATATATTATTTTTTTGAAGAAATCTAATATATAATTTTCTCATTCGCGCCGGGAAATTTGCCGCCTGGCGGGTGCACGCGCGGTGCAGGCATCGCGAAAGAAACTTTGCTCCCTGCAGGCGCAAGCGCTCGGCGGGCGGGTACGCAGAAATAATATGGCGACTGCGGGCGCTCGCGGCGGCGGGACGGGAATGGGGTCGCACCTGCGGGTGTTGGCGGCAGGTGCAATCCTTTTACGCGCGTCGAGAGGCGCATCTCGCTGCTGCCCCTGGTGGTTCAGCTTAAAACTCTCGAACTAGGGAGTAATCACTTAGTTAACTCTGCCCTCCTATTAGTATGATATGGTAGAGTCTGAGCCATCACAAGTAGATTTTCTCAAATGATGAACTCAATCAATATTGAGCATGGGTATCAAGAATGACGTACAATTTCACAAAGATCGAAGCATCAAAGTTCATGACTTCAAAGTTGAGGCATCAATGCTGAAGGAAGGCATATCGATCTGAAGGCATCAAGTGAGGCGATTAATGCTGAGGCAAATCAAAATATCGAGCTGTTAGTGAGTGACAGTAGTAACGTGTATCTGTCTGTGTGTGTGTTCTCAGTGTGTATAAGTGAATTAGTGTGTATAAGTGTCATAGGTGTATAAGTGTCATAGTGAATGTGTGTATTAAGTGTCATAGTGTGTTAAGTGTTAGAAAAAGGACTAACTTATAGTAGGAAAGGCATATCTAGCATTGTAAATATTACACCAAGTCGATTCCTCTCGTTACTTACCTAGGGGGAGACACATATTGGGCAATTCTAGGATCAGGAGAGCTAGAAAGGCTTGAAAAAGTGGGGCACTCAGTTGGCACCCTATGTGCACTCATTCGCACCTTGTGCACTGCACTTGCATACTGTGCCCTCACTTGGCACGCTCATTGGCAAACTCATTGGCACCTACCTTGGCACCGTCAGTTGGACTCACCTTCGGCACTGCACCTGCACCTACTGGCCGTCTCTAATCTCATACGAACCTTATAGACCATCACCTAGTATTACTCCTGTACCGTTGGATTGGGAGAGCATTAAAGATTTAGCATCAAGCTTGGGGCATTCGAATAATGCTGAAGGCAATCAAACTCTGTACCAGGTGATACACCCAAAGGTTAGGCGGTAGTAGTGTTTGTTCGTGAGGCTATAAGTGTATAAATGTAAAGTGATCTATGGGTAAATGTAGTGTTTATAGTGAATAGTGTCATAGTGATATGTGTGTATAGGTGATGGTCGTCTACGTCTGGGTGAGTGAATGCTTTGTGTGGGTGTGTGCGAATGTACGTGTGTGCATGGACCTGTAAATCATTAGAAGGTGTGAAAAGAATAGTGATGTGCTGTGTGTGATACGCTGTTTCAAGTATCTAGGAAAGACTTCATACATGCGTTCAAGTTAAGGAACGAAAAATTATGGTACGGAGGGGCCCTGAGTGGCAAGAAAATTGGCAGCGGTCCTCAAAAATGAAAATTGCCCATAGAAAAGACACAAACGGGTATGGATTCGACAAATTCCAGATCTGTTCCTCCTCAAGAAATAATTATAAGGGTTCTCAAAAACATCAGAGGTTCAGCAAAACAATAGGGTTCTTCCAAAAAGGCAAAGGTAGGATGGAATCTCCACAAAAATAGGGTTCTCAGAAAAATAGCGGTTCTGCAAAAATTGGGTCTCAAGATAGGCGTTCTCAAAAATAAGGTTCCTACAGATAGGGTCCAACTACCATAGGGTTCTCGAAAATAATAGGCTGTTCTCAAAAATAGCGGTTCTCAAAATCAGGTTCTCGAAAAAAATGTAGGGTTCTACAAAAAATAGAGGTTCTCACATACCATTAGGTTCATCAAAAAATAGGGTTCTCAAAACTTAGGGTTCTCAAAAACAATAAAGGTTCTACAAAAAAAAATTGTCTTTCTGGCAAAAAAATGGGTGGTAGTGGGCCAAACGGTTGCTGACGCAACCGTTGTTTGGCGCACCAAAATTAGGGTTGCTACCGAAAAAATTTGGGATTCACAAAATTGTGGCAGTTCTCGGAAGAATAGCAGTGGGCTCTAAAAAATTGACACCAATGGAGGACCAACGGGCTGTGGACCCTCGGCAAAAGAAGGGATGCAAAGCACCACCAAGAAAGGTAACGGCCGAATAAGGTCATAGGTTCAGGTAAAAATTCTGTGCACGAGCTTCATAACATCAACGGTCGCGGTCCTCCGAAAGCTAGTCAAGCAAAAGTGCCGCCAACAGGGTTCAATTTTCGTCCGAATCTGGCGTGCCCATTACTACTGCGGGAGGTTTGATTTCTAGGAGTAAAATGATGAAACTGGCCCCAAGGGATTGAAAATATTTTAACAAGCTCCGCCTATGGTATGAGAGGAAGGGAGAATCCCCTTCCTCAGCCGTTCCCTACTGACTGACCCCCGTCATTCCTGCCATCCTTTTCAGTATCCCCCAATTTCCCGGGTATTGGTTTAAAACACAAATTCCTTTGCTGGGCAGCGTGACGGGAAAAGAGGAATAGGGTGACCTAGATATATTAAGTATAGGTAATCACTACTTATACACAACCAACACTAGTATATATACTAGGCTTATAACATACTATATTTTAAACACTTTGTCTTGTTCGAAATATATCTTTTAAACATATATAATTATAATATTAGAGATATATAAGATTATAGGCCATGTAATAAACATTTCGTTTTGTTCGAAATATGGCTAATTTATTAAAAATTTAGACTTTTTATAAACTATATTTTATACATTTCTATTAGTTAGATATATATGGCTAATATGCCATATTATTAGAATACTTAAGCCATATAATTGAAATTGTAACCTAGAATCATGACTAGGGATCGAGCCCGAACCCTATGTCATGTTAATCTGTCGCTCTACTGATTATATAATGATTATAATATAGATAACGTGTGCTTGTCTTTATGCTGAAAGGCCA
>JABUQX010065428.1:30000-32500 GCA_015478945.1 Trachelipus rathkii | reverse complement strand
AAAAAAAATAAAATTAACATTAACATCAATTTAAATTGAATTGGATTATATATGTTTATAACTAGACATTCCCTATACATATAAACATTTAATGTATATGTATGTATACATATATGTAAACATGTTCAATAAAAATACGTACATTTGTATGTACAATGTATAGAAACATGTTCAATAAAAATACGTACATTTGCTCTGGGGTTGTACGTTTTACTTCATTGAAGTAATGGATATTTGCTAATAGGAAAAATTATTATGGAGGTTACTAGTATATATATATATATGCATATATATAAAGTTAAGTATCCATATATCTATTTATATATATATATATATATATATATATATATATATATATATATATATATATATATATATATATATATATATATATATATATATATATATATATATATATATATATATATATATATATATATATATATATGCAGATATATATATATATATATTCCATATATCTATTTATACTCTTATATATAAATATAAAATATAAATAAATATAAATATATATATATATATATATATATATATATATATATATATATATATATATATATATATATATATATATATATATATATATATATATATATATATATTTATATATATATATATATATATATATAATATATATATATATATATATATATATATATATATATATATATATATATATATATATATATATATATATATATATATATATATACTATATATATATACAGGGTTGGGTTCAAGTACATTTTCAAGTACAAGTACAAGTACTCTAGAATTGTTCAAATACTAAAAGTACAAGTACAAGTACTCTAGAGAATTTGTTCAAGTACAAAAAGAGTACAAGTACAAGGTACATGGTATCAAGAATTACAAGTACACAAGTATTTTTTGAACACTGCAATTATATATATATATATATATATATATATATATATATATATATATATATATATATATATATATATATATATATATATATATATACTATTCTATATATATATATATAGGTAAGACTTTACTAACGCCCACACGGAACGGGAGCTCGGATCAAAAAATTTTCTGGTAGCCTCTATGATACATAAATAAATGACGTTTTAGGGTCGAAATGAAAAAAAAAAAAAAAAAACAAAAAAAACAATCATATCTCAAAAACTACAAAAGAGCGAAAAGGAATACATTTTTTGGAATCCTGGTAAAATTTAGTTAGGAATTTTAACTTAAGAATACCCCAAGGGTATACCGCACCGATGGCAGAGTCGGGATCTCTCGGCCTTCGGGGAACTACGGGGGTAAGTCCCCCCCTCCGGGGAGGGTCTGCGGAACCCCCGCTCTTTGGTATTTGGGTGACGCGGGGTCCCTCCGCCCCTCCCCTACGGGGTATGGAAGAAACGTCCCCCCCTGTGTTCCCCGTCGGCTCGAGCTCCCTCATTGCCGTGTAATACCTTTTCAAATAATATAGCCGTTTTCGCCCCTAGAACAGGGAAAAAAAAAAAAAAAAAAAAAATTCATTTCAACCCTAGAACATCTATTTATGTATCATAGATGCTACCTGCGAAAATTTTTTTTGATCCGAACTCCCGTTCCGTGTCTCCGTTAAGTAACTGTCCATATATATATATATATATATATATATATATATATATTAGTACAACCATATCTCCTCACAAAACCCACCATTCCTCTGTTATGCACCTTTCTTCTCGCCTCTGCCAAACTCACATTTCTCTCTTCCAGGCATTCCTTTTCTGACTCATTCCACTTTTCTTCTGTCTCCAGTCGGTCGATTCCCAGCATACTTACCACTATACATCCCGTTTAACCGACCGTCTGCCATCCATCCCTTTTCCACATGACCAAACCATCTCCAACGTACTTTCATTTATTCTCTCATTTACCCCAATCTCCACCAAACAACTCTAATACACGTTCATTCCTCAATTTATCATTTCTTTTCACACCCAACACGCCACTAAAAGATTGTCCATCTGAACACATTGTAATTTAGATCTATACCTCTTATTCCAGGCCATAGTCACTACTAAACATTAACACGGGTAACAACATACCGTCATGTCTTAGTCCTGATCCACCAACAGTTTAACTGCACCAGCCACCCCTTAGTGCCATTCTGAATTTCCTACTACACTCTGCATCATCCGCTCCCTTTTCATTCAACATATATCCTAAATATTTAAATTCAGACACTTTTTCCAGCTGCTCACCATCTAACATAACTTCACACTGAGGTCTGTCCTCACTCACAACCATAACACTCTTATCTACGTTTACTTTCAAACCTTTCCTTTTACACACCCTACCAATCTCTACTAGTCCTCTCCAAACTCTCTCTTCAGATTCATACACAAAACCAAATCATCCTCATTAAATAGGTAGGGAGATCTCCACTCATCCATTCTCCAATCATTTCTAACTCTGTCCCTTGTCACCCCCTACCTCTAATTCTTTCATAGCCTCATCTATA
>JABUQX010065428.1:0-20000 GCA_015478945.1 Trachelipus rathkii | reverse complement strand
AATATTTATGAGAGAATTATAATTATTATATTACACATTTACTAGGTACCATACTTAGATATGGGAAATAGATTAGGTTAAGATTATCATTATTATACATATATTATATTATTTATTATTAATATTGACACGCAAGATATAGGGAAATAGTGGAGTTATTAATAGGCAGATATATCATATAAAGTATATCGCACACCAATTAATATATTAAGAGAGTATATTACGGATATTTATTAATTAAAGATAAATTGCCATTAGTTTAGAATAGTTTAACTCCAGAATGGGAGTATATTATGGTTTAGGGAGTAGAATCAGGCTGAAGTCGGAATCCGAGATCCGGGATTCGGGGATCAATCCGAAATGTCGAGCTTCTCGAATTCCGGGGATTTCGGGATTGGATTCGGATCATAGGGCGTGCTGGAATTTTAGAGCGAGATATCAAGGATTCCGAGGCCTTTCCATCACACACGGCAGATCGGATTTCCGGGATTCGGAATCCAAGTGCTTGTGACTCGAAATTTTCTGTAATCCGGAATATCGAAAACTGAATGCTATTTTTACACATTACGGATTCGGATGTCGGTACTCGTGATTCCGAATCCGGATTCGTATATCCGAGTCTATTTCTTGTTTCATACAGGAGTACAAAATAATAATCAAAGTCAAAAATAATAAAAAACGAAAACTAGAAATAAAATATCTTGGATGAGCGATTGTAGGAGCCAACCAACAGGAGTGCCATGTAAAGCCATCAAAGAATGCATATTTCTATTATTTTGGCTAATCATAAATTTCTTATAGAAAATATTATCGAAAACATTGTCTTTTAAATTTATGTTCCAGGAGATGAAGGACAGGGTCCAATATTGGGCTCTGTCTGAGCCCCATTTGATTCATTAAATATGAAGAATTGGTGACTGATAAAATAATACGGTATTATCAGCCGATTTTGAACCTATAAACTAAACACCAAACTGTAGATTTGTTTTGCCCTCTAAACGTTGTTTTTTGGTGTTTCAGAATATTCAGTTAGAAGCAAGATTTCAGAATATTTTCAGTTTTTTCAAAAACCCATGTTTATGAGAAATTTACGGCGATCAAACTTTCCAGAAGATTTTTTTTCGAAATGACTTCACACAGCTGTGGAGGCATGCATATATTGTGGAAAACATTACCCTTGCAAAAGTCAGCGAAGAACTTTTTGTGGATTTTTGAAAGTTTTGTGCTCAGCGTTGTCCATTATTTTTAAACCACTGTTTTTGGATTTTTAAAATGAAAAAATTGCGATACATTTTTTTCTTGTTTAGGGGAGGACCAATGAAATTTTTAAGGGCATAAAAATTTTATCGGGAGAGATCCACATTTTTTACTTAAATATTTCTGATAAAGACAATCTTGGATTGTTCCCTGGAGACACAATTTTCCAAAAAAATTTTTTTTGTAAATTTTTTAAAAAATTTTCTTATGAGTATACAAAAAAATATATCTTAAATAAAATAAGATGGCTATCTCCCCGTTTATACAAGCCCTAAAAATTGGATTGTTGATCGGATAAGTAGAAAATTAGTATATATCAATTTTTCCTTTCCGGAAAATCAAAACGTTGAAAAAGTGAAATATTGAGATCATTTTTTTCTATCTACTGTTCCGATCAACATCAAATTTTTTAGGGCTTGTATTAGGTCGCACTAGAAACATCTTTTTAACTTAGATAATTGTTTTTGTATACTCAATAAGAATTTTTTTTTATAAATAGTCCAAAATTTTTTTTTTTTTGAAATTTGTTTCAAAAAATTGACTGAATCCAGAAACTAATACATATTTATACAAAATTATCTAAGTGAAAATAGTCAACTCTCCTGACTAAATAGGCTCTGAAAATTTTATATTCTGAATGCTCTGAACAGGAAAAAATTAATCGCAATTTTTTCATTTTAAAAAATCTCCCAAAAAAGTGGTTTTGAAATTGGACAACGCTGAGACAAAAACTCAAATAAATCGAATAGGTACTTCGTGACTTTTGAATAATGGACCCATCTATGCATATTTCAAGGTGTTGTAAGTCATTTCGGGAAACATCTGGTAGTTGATGTTAAGAATTTCAAAAAACATGGGTTTGGAAAATTTGAAAATACTGAAAGAATGAATACAGACAATCTAGAAAACACCAGAAAAACACAACCCGTTTGAGGATGGCAAACATAACTACAGTTGGTGTTTATTAGGGTCTAAATTGTTCTGATAATTGCCGAGAATTATGTCCAATTTTTTAAGGGGTGAAAATTGGCACGTTAGACTTTTAATAAATAGTTGCAACTCCCCTTTAAAAAAAATTAATGTAAATAAATTTTTTGAATAGAATTTGCTAATGTATGTAGTGTGGATGGAAGATATTGGTGGTGAATAAATGTGCAATTATTAGTGGTGTTTATATTTTAGAAGCTTTTTGTAAATAAATGTTATAAACATAACTTATATATAATAAATCATTTTAATATCTCATTATATAGTTATATAAATTATTTTAATATAATTTATATTTTACTATTATATTATTATTAGTTATATGAAATCCACCATTTATATATATATTTAGTTAATATTATATATTAATGATAGAGGATATATATATACTTATATATATTATATAAGTATACATATGAGATAAATTATAGTAAGAGATAGAAATATAGACCGAGAAAATTTATAAAATTCTACGCCAAGCACACTAGCTAGTGGCCGCGGCAACTTAATAAATATTTATAATTAAGAATACATACAATATATACATCTATACTAATTTTTTGGCATGAAGGCTCTAGTCCTACCCAATGGCCTATTATGATATTAGGTGTATGTTGATTAACATTTATATTGAAATTAGTGTTATTGGTATTTAGTCATTTAAATATATGACTTATAGATATAGTTTAGCATTTACTAAATAATTAAATTTTATATGATAATATATATATTAAAAAGGTTAAAGAATCATATAATAAGTTTAGTGCGGGGATGGGGACGGGTGGATTAATTTTAAAGATTTACTTTGCAAGTAGATGAGAAATAGATTTTATTTAAAACAAAAGAATGCAATTTAACACAGAGCAATGAACTTGTCAAAACAATTACAACTAAATTAAGGGGCGAGATGGCAAAATATTGATGTTATAAAAATGTTAATTTCCTTTGGGCTCTTAAGGGAATGCCAAATTTTATTCATAAGTTATATCTTTTTGTGTTTTAAGATTTAAAAATAATCACATTGTAATGAATTGTCAAAGCAAATTTCTGTTTTGCACGAACTATTTACATTCATAGAGAACGAGCGTTCCTTATACTCTTCATCGTTTCCATCAATGTGTAAGCTTATATATATCTCTATATCTATCTCTTCTAAGTGCCTTAAATGAGAGCTCTTACTGTACCTGGTTGGTGCTTGGCTGACCGAGTAGTATCATCAAAGCCTTTTTCATCCTTCGACGAAAGAAAGGTTCTGTCTCCTTTTAGACTTGGTGGGACAACAAGATCTTTTAGTTTCTTCACTACTTAGTTTCTTGTCCTTTGGCCAAATTTTGTACCAAAGTCTAGCTCTTCTCTTATGCATTCTAAGTAATTCTACTTCTCCTATGCAGTCTGTGCTTTTCGTGTAACCCGCCTCAATTCGATGTTAATGGTGACATGTCGGAAAGGAATTTAGATTTGTTAATGCATAAGGAAGTGTATTTTCAGTAGAAACCCGTAATTCCAAAAGAAGAGGTTATTGAGAGATGGAATTAGTAATTTTTAAGGATTTCCTCCAGAACTCCGTGGAATTTGTTGCTTGGAGGGTTTTTCACTGCTGCGGTATTGATGCCTACCAACAATTGTCGTGGTATATTTCTTATCAAGTCCCGGTGTGTTCTGTTGCCGTTTGACGTTAACTTTCTTTTAACAAAACACCCAGTGGGATGCAACCAACTGGGTGTTTTGGGGGAAATTTTTGGCTACGTCTCCTTCCGATGCTCTAAGCGCCTAACCACTATTTTCCACAATGTGTTTGAAATGTGCTTGCGTTTAGTTGTACTATTTTTTCAGTAGTTTTTGAATTGAAGAGTCATTTACAGACTTGGCTTCTAACACGTCAGAGTATCGTTTCGCGTATCTTAATTATTCTATATTTTTGCCGGATGATGAATGAAGACTTACATGCCGCCTTGATGCTAACTGAAAAGCCGCTTTTTCTCGTGGCGGTATCTCCCTCAATGGAAATGGTTTCTAATGCTTATCATCATTCCTGTACAAAGGGCTCCTTTACAAACATTCCTGATTGCTACTGTGGTTGTATATTATATATATATATATATATATATATATATAGTAATATATATATATCAATATATATATATATATCTGATATAGTATAATAATATAGTATATATAGTAGTAGTAGTGATATAAGTATAATGTATAGTATATATTATATATTAAATATGGTCTACCGCTCTAGAGAGCCACAATACCCAGTATTCTTAATAGAAACTACAACAGCTTACCGGGCAATGAGAAATACATTGTGAGCATTAGGACCGACCGGGGCGTGGCAATTTTGCCCCGGGCCGGGGCCGGGGCCGGGGCCGGTTATTTAAAATAAGAAATGTAAGTCAAAAATCACTGAAGTCTTAAAACTTAGATGAATAATGAAATATAATATTCAATTAGTTAAATAATTGAAAATTATAAAAAAAGGAAAAAAGAATTATAGGCATTTAATGATAAAAAAATGTTTTTTCTAAATAATTTTTTTTTGAAAATAAATTGATTTATTAGAAGAATATAGTTGTATTAAAATATATATTATATATATATATATATATATAGTTAATAATATATAGTTATTAATATATATATATTAATATATATATATATATATATATATATAGTATATATATATATAGTATATAAATATATATATTATACCTATAAATGGTAATATATATATATACTGATATTTATATATATATGTTAATATATGTTAATATGATATATTTTATTTTGCTTAATAATAGTAAAAATATAATAATAATTATTAATATAGTTATATACTATCTAGTATATATATATAGCAATATATATTATGTAATGTATGATTATAGTATTATGTTTAAAGAAAACTAAATTGTGTCGGTTTAGTGATAGTATTTACTTTAGAGAGGCCCTTGATTTCTTTTTTTATATTATGGCTTACTGTCAACGCTGTGTGCTGGTTATTTTATTACTAAATGTAAACAAAAATTAATAAACATTTTTAAAGATATACCTTTTTTTTTTAATCGAAATACAATGTTTAAAAAGGGAAAAGCTAAATTTTTAACTTCCCGAACGCGAGACCTTCTTTCAAAATTGGCTAAGGGACTGTGATCCTTCTTTCTTGATCTCATCGTTCAAGTGCGTTTCAGTTGGTCTGCTATATTCTTCATGGTGTTGTTGAAAAAATTTTGATGTTTCAGATATTAATTTTGTATTAAATCTATCTTAACTTCACCGCGGGATGCTTATTGTAGTTGTTACTTGACTATAAATGCAATAAGATTCCAATATATTTTTGAACACCGTTGTGATTGCAATTGAGTAGTAGCTCTGATCATCTTTATGTGTTGTATAATATAGAGTGGCCTGTGATACGCCTATGTTGTTAACGCTGAATTTATGCTGTCCTTAGTGCAGGTCATCTGTATGTTTGATTTTTCTTCTTTGCAAATCTATGGTTTCACCTATATATGTTTTATTTGCAAGTTCATTGCAGGGGAATGTGATAAGTAATAAACAAACTTGAAGAGGGGATATTTACCTTTCGTTGAGAATTGTTTTTAATATTAAATTGATGTTATAATGATGGAAATGAGAGGGAAAATATTTATTTAAGTAATATTGTAATTTATACGATATAGATGGTATTGAGGATTGGTTAAAATAAGGTGGTTTGCTATTTTTTTCTCGGTGCGGTGAAAGGTGCTATAAGTACCTTTTCTTTTTTGCTTTGTTATAATGCTTTTTGTGATGAAAAACTCAGGAAGTGATTTGGAAAGTATTGTGGATGTATTTAGTTCTTGTGCTAAAGAAACGGGGGAGAGCATAGTACGAAAGGCACGAGAAATTTAAAGATACAAGATACAGCTAATTTTTGTGTTGGGGAATGATTAGATAGCACAATTGTTATAGAATAGTGAATGGAAGCGAAAATGTGTGGTTATTCTATATTATAACGTAACCAATGCAATAATTGTTTATGTCCATTTGTGATTAAATGGTTATCTGAGGAAATGAGTGGAGCGAATTAGAGAATGTCAGGAAGGGCATTGTAATTCACTATTCTGTAATAAAATAAACTAGAAAGATGGAATAAGAGAGTTATAATATATAGTTATTGAGGACATTCTATATTTAGTGTGGTAAGGTGTTGTGATACGTGAGGTGCCCAGACAAATTATGCTCATCGTTACATAATTATAATCCATAAACTATTGTTAATAAATTATAAAGATTCTGTTAGTTCCATATATATTTACTGAGTGTGGGAGAACAGTGGGCTTTTCGTGCCGAAAGTTTGTTTGTAATATTAGCCATTAAAAATGAAAGAAAGTTATGTTGTAAAATGAGAGATAGCCTCCGCTTCATATATTTAAAACAGCTTCATTAAATCTCTCATTACAACATAACTTCTTATCATTTGTCAGCAATTTATATTTAACATAATGGCTCTGAAGTTCTTTGGCGATAACTTCCCGTACTTAAAGATGTCGGTCTGTTCTTCAACTCTATTTTCTCACTGTGCTATTTCTATAGTGCTCTCACACCTCTAATCTAGCACAAGAAACTAAATACAAATACGAATGACTTCAAAATCAATTTACTATCCTGAGTTTTTTCATCACAAAAGCGATAAACCAACAAAAAAGCAAAAAAAGGTATCTAAAGCACCTTCCCCGAAAAATAGCAACACTCTTTTTTTACCAATTCCTCAATTTATCCATTAAATCATATTCGTTAAAACAACATAAATTTACCAAAAATAAATATCTACCTCTTCTGCAATTCCATCACAAAGTAGACATCACCATTAAAAAAAACATTCTCAATCGGACACAACAACAAAAAGAAAATCATCCCCAAAAAGTTTCAGGTGGATCGGTCAAATAAAGCTTACATTGCTTTGCAAATAAAACTATTATATATTTCCATTTATAAGATAACAATTAAAGATTGACAAAGAAGAAATGGAAATTCAAAAAGTACCAGATGACCTAGCAAATTAAAGACAGCAATATAAAAATTTTCAGTCTTTAACAAGTTCTATAGACGTAACTACATGGCCACTCTTATTCAAATCAAGCAATATAAAGAATGATCAGAAATAAGAATTAATCATACACGAACCATCGCAAATTTCCATGAAGAACCCAATATTTTGCAATTAGATAATAGTTTACAACTACAATTAAAGTCATCCGGTGAATTTTAAAGATATGATTTTATACAAAAATTGAATATCTGAAACATCAAAATAATATTTCAAACAACACCATGAAGAATGCAGACCAACTGTGAACCACACTTGAACTTGTGATGAAGATCAATGAAAGACACTCCAGTCCCTTAGCCTGAGAGAGGTTCTCTGAGCGAAATCCCCGTGGACGAAAAATTAGCTTTCTCCTTTTTTAAAAATTTATTTCATAAAAAAAGTGTCTAACGATATATTTAAGTATTTGTGTACATTTAGTAACAAAATGAGGTGACAGTAAAGCATGTAACACTAAAAAAGATACAAAAAGGCTTCCTAACTATAGATATATATATACGTAATACTGATTATATATATATAGTATTATAAGATATAGAAATATATATATTACTATATAAAATAACAAGTAATATTAATATAAATATATAATATTTTTTTGTATGTATTATATATCAGTAATAGTACTATAATATAAAAATAAAATAACTATTATATATAAAAGTAGAGTTATATTTATATAAAGAACTAGTATTTATAATATAAGTAATTAGAAATCAGGATACAAATACTTTTAAAAGTATAGTAATAGAATTTCAATTTAAATTACAAATTAGTATTTTGCGAAAAGAACATCGGGAATAATATTAATTCTTCTTTCTTCTGTTTTACTTTACAATAAAAAATAAATATATAATATTTTTAATAATTTAGGTATTTTATTTCCTTTTCCGGGAATTTCGTGTTGATTAAAAATCAAATTTCGTAATAGTTTTTTTTAAAATGTTATATAACTCGGAAAAATAATAATTTTGTGTCTCCAAATTTTAGTGTTTGAAATCAATAAGTAATAAGTACCAAAATAAAAATTGATTATATAATTAAAGGTATGTTTATATTTTTGCCATCAAATCATTAATGAACTAAAGGAATATATGTAATTAACAAATATATTTTTTTATTTTTTTGATTTAATAAAAATCCCCTATTTTATTAGTGTAAATTAATAATAATAATAAACCGGTAGAAAACCCCGGTTTTCCTGATTTTGGCCGGGGCCGGGCCGGGGCCAGGGCCAGGCCGGTGCCGGGGCCTGCCGGGGCCACACTCGGGATTAAGTCATTTGATTTTCGAGTTCGACATTCTTGGTATATAACAAATGTTGTAACGTTTTATTTCATTGATCTAATACTCTTTATCTTCAGTTTTCAAAATAAACTGACAATATTATAACGATTATTTATATATCTAGTACTCTGTGTGCCAATTCAACCTTAATTAATATTATAAAGTATATCCCATTTTATGAGTACAATGTGCTGTCTATCGTATCAATCAGTACTGGGCAAATACTAGCTAATATTACTTTAATGATATAATTACTACCCAATTACAAAGGTACATTAATATAATAATTTATAATTAGTCTTCAAAAATATATATATATATATGGTGACTAATATATAAGTGCACACAGTTGGACTGGATATGTAAACTACACCGGCTGCCTACTTCATGTTTGGATATCTTAATAGATGAATAGGCTGTACTAAATCGTTTCCTGCTTCTCTATAACTCATGAACCTCATATCGCTGACGACGTGACGTTTGAGGCGCATTATCTCTTTTCCTATATTAGGTAAATTATAACGGCAACTGTCGAGCTAGTATGACCTCTCGTATTTCGACCGCCATATTGCATCGCTCTCGTAGACACATTAGGGTGACCTTAACTCGCATGAGTTTTGTGTGTGGATTTAGATAAAACCTACCAGAGAATCGCCTTCGTTACCGTACGTGCCTTCCTTCTATCACAGCCACTTTTGTTTCTGTGGAACTCCTAGCATCATCTGTTTTTTTTTTATCTGTGTATTTAAGCATTCCTCTCGTCTAGACCAATATCTGACGTCCACCTTGAGAAATTTAATGTACGTTAGGTAATTGGGCTCGTCTATGGGCATATTTTTACTCTATAATTTCTATTGCTTATCCCACCGGCCACCACTATTTTTAAATGTCCCACTCCTTGAAAGGGCTACTGCCCGTCCGAGCGGTGGTCCAACACTACATATTTATATAAGTCCAATTATATTAGTGAGTACTAGCGGTCATATATTATAATAATATATATATTAATATATATAATTATATATATTATATATATTTTACTTAATGATAGCGTTTAAAAATCACGGAGCTAAAATGCGATCATCTTGCCCCTTACATTATACATTCTTGGTTTTGTTAATATTTATTTACTTTACTTTGTTATCTTCTTGATAACAACTTTCGAGTTCTATTACAATCATATACTAACCATAAACACCACCCTTACACACACACTTACAAGCGCATATAACACCTACACTATCGACAACACACACACACATCACATCGACACCTACCAACATCACAATTCCAATAGTTAATAAATCTATAACTATTGAAGCATTACAATATAGAATCCACTCGACTTATCATTACATATTATCACTTATTTTCTAATGTATGAGAATAAAAAAAGAGTTTATCATATATAAGTAATATATGTAATTAAATATGAATAAGTTTATTCAAATAATATGAATAATTATTGAATTTAAGTTGAAATATTTTAATAACCTTTATAATATATTAAATAGTAATATTAATTTATTACATAAGAAATATAATTAAATAAAAAAATAAACAATATCGATTATTCACAGAATCTTTGCCAATCAATCACATACATTTGTTTTATATCTATTAATAAGATAAACCAAAAAATTTAAAAGATCTATGATAAAAAAAAATAAATAATAATTTTTAGAATAAATATTAAAATCTTTTATTTAATTCATCATTATTAGATTGTAAAAATACTTTATTTTAATATCAAATAAAGATTTTCCTTATAAAGAGCAGTGATTGAACGTGATATATAATTTTATAAGTTTTATATGAGTTAATGGTCAATTAAAACTTACTTCGAATAAACGTGGATATGTTACTAATTTTTATCTAGAATATTATTTATGGTTATATGCTATAATATATATATAGAGAGTAGTATATATATAGTATATAATCACTAATATTAGAGATGTATATTACCAGCCATTTTTAAAAACACTTATTTTACATTTAACCGATATTAATTTAGATAGTATAAAAAAGTAAATAGCAAAAAAAAATTATTATATCATTAATTAAAATATATACATAATATATCAATATCAAATATTGTCATTAGTCTCACTATATATATATATTTTAATCCTTATTACAAGATTGAAATTGATCTGGAAATTAATAGAGAATATAGGTATAGATTGAATTACTTATTTAATATCTACAAATTTTATCTCACTCATAATTAACGTTATCATCTTATTTATCGAAGTATATATGTATATGAGTGCAAGACGAGAGAGAGAGAGAGAGTAGAAGAGAAGAAAGGAGAGAGGGGTGAGAACCTGAGAGAGAGAGAGAGAGAGATGAAGAGAGAGAGAGATGTATGACACTTCACTCTGGTGTAATCAGTGTTGTTAATTTAATAGTTTGCATACTTTTAAAAATTAAATGATGCATTTTATACCTCAAATCAAAACAGATTATAATTCAAAAAAGGTTTTTGGGATATAATGTTTATGAGTATATAAAATATTTCCTTAATATATATATGTTAATAACAATTAAATAATATTATCTTATACCATATAATTTATATATATATTATATAGTATATATATAATATATATATACATTATTATTATATATTAATATATATATTATATGGGTATTATATCTCTATATGTATATATCATATAATGATATATAATATTAATACGCCAATATCTACTATTAACTTTACGGTCGATACCATTTGAGAGTAACTATCTCAAAATAACTCATTATGTATATTAGTTTCATATATATTTATGTATATGATATATTAAAAGATCTTCACTCAGCAGATGATTATGAAAGCAGTTATTTATCATAACTATGAGGGATCAGTCATTAATGGATTTTTTAAATATGGGAAGAGGAGTATACTTTAAAAGTAAATATTGTAAGTATATAATGAAATATTTCAATTTTAATTTAAACTATATTTGTATTGATATTATTAACTACTAATATATATAATCTAATATAGACTAAAAACTTAATTAATATAAGTTTAACAATCACTTGAATTTATATACTAGATTATATACGAAATTATAGTATTTTGTACATGTAGATCATAACTAGTGTTTAATACAGTCCTTGATCTGTTCTCTTTTATATATTTCCGTGATAATATAAATATAGTTTATATATCCTATCTTATTTATATTTAGTATATCAGTAACTTTAGCCTATTATTAATATATATAATATATAATATATAATATATAAATAATAATAATAAAAAATTTCTTATTTCTTGTTACAGGAGGATAAGCTTAATGACATTTATATCAAATAAGTCATTTATGTCTACAATCGTTTTTCTTAATATTATTGCAGGTATATAATAATACTATTGTTAGCTAAGTCAAGACTCACATAGACCTATCTAGTTTTATACTCATTGTTTGTATGTACTGTAGTAGTAATGAGCTGTATGTTGAGTCTACAAAAAAGGCAAAAACAGAATATAAATCATGTTTTTATCACCTTTCTTATATTATTATATTATCATATAATTCATTGATACCCTAAATATTTAATAATATATACTCGATTACCTTGGCCTATTAAGTATAATAGGCTCTGATTTATTATGTCTCTAGTGAAAAAAAAAACTTCAAAGCCTGAATTGTGCAAATAGGATACAATGAAGTCAAGCAGGTATTGTCATTTTAGAAAGCTCATCAATATTTGGTTGGAGTCTTGTACGCACCCAGACCTTTATCCACCAAGGACATTGTGGAAAAAAAATTTACAGCGATCAATGAAGCATATCTCTCGTTTTTAGTAATCTTTTATATTGGCACATACAAAGCATTTTTTGGTCTAATAATAATATTATCGCCCTAGGCCTCTTCCTTATACGTATCTTATTGTTAAACTCGCTAATGACAACAGTGGATTTAAGTTATTGGTAGAACAAAATATTGATTTTATACAGCAAAATATAATAATACTATATATGGCATACTTATAAAGCTTATAGTTAATACATTCTAACTATATACTAAACCTTTCCTAATAAAGAGTGGAAAAAGCTTCATCTCCACCAGGGAGTATGTTTCATGAATTTTTTTGGAGTGTTTTAAAAAAGTAACTTAATATTTCAAACAAGACAACTATATATATATTCATTTGTGACTTGTAAGAACGAAAATTCCCAACAAAATGCGATTACAGAATAGTGGTGAATGAAAAATGTACGAACACTCAATTCTGATCTGCATCTTAATTAGACGTAGGTGCGCAGTCGCCATCAGATGGATACAGGTAACCGTTACTTCGAGAGAGCTCTGTCGTGTCTCGCTCATCGCGCACTGTACGGGCAGCTTGTTAAGAGCAATCCAGATCGCGCACACCGGTGTATAGATAAGACACTAGCTCAGCGACAGGAATGATAGTACGTTTATAGAGATGAATTATAAATGAAATCTAACATTTGTGTCATCAGAAGTGAAGCGTGATTCGTTACTATAGCATCGAAACTGTGAAGTAACAGATCTCCTGGAAGATAACGTGTTCTGAAAGCTTGCTAACCTAATGGCAGAGCGAATACCCACCCGAGAGATAAATTACGTACTCGCTACTCGATAGGGCTGGGGAACACATACCGTATGATGGTATGCAATAAACACTGAATGTTCGGTGACTACAGTTTTGTTGACGATCACATGTCTAGTCTGTCGGGTTGAGGCACGAGCGTGCAGGGGTGATGCGCGCACGAAAAGTATTGGTAGCTCTCTTGACCGAAGATGAATAATTGCTAAATTCAGTGAGAATTCTAAGCGAGACGCATGATATGGAGCCGTTTGTATATCGTCGTAGCTGAGCAAGCAAGGTGCTAAGTGACGCACCATATGTCTGAGAACGATGAAGAGATTATTAAGATCTCTTGAGGGATTGCGCGCGTATAGGCGAGGGCGTAGTTTACATATTATCTAGTCATATATAAGTTCTTTAAATCACAGTCTATGAAATCGAAGGAAACCAAGATCATATGTTCTGAGTAAATCATTCGCTTTTTACACGAAATCATTTCTAAAGACTAGTTCTAATGTGATATGTTGATTATGTGCACAATTATGCAGCATACCTCTGCTTTAGGTAGTAGACAATCATTTCGCTTGATTAATTTGGTCTGACACTCTGCAGTCCAAATTATGTATTTCCCACACTTGAACATAATACAGTAAGCAACTATCATAGAGCGCCACTATATAGCCATCTGCACCTTTATAATTGAACAAATTATTGGCTTTCCTCAAAAATGACTTACACATTGTACAAGGTTCACTTTCCTCAGGACCTTACTTTCGGCCTTTATGATTATATGTTATTAGAGTGGATAAACCCATAGGAAATGACTTCATATAATTTGAAGCTTTCTTTTCATACGTAATTAAGATATTCTGCTTTCGAGACAGTAGTCTCTTATTTGACCCTGAACTTGTCGAAACCATTATTTTATTTTTATTATTAATTATTAATTACTAACTTATTATAAAATCAGAATATTTAGATAGAAAATAATTGGGCTTTTATTCTTATAAAAGAAAAAAGGGAGCAATCTTATGAGTTCCAACACTTATTATGTCACGAGAGCCACATGATTAAATAAAGCCAAACTAACGGTTATTCATATCTAGATAATTAGATTATAGTAAGGCACTTACATTAATATTTTTTGTTCATGAGATATTTAACTTCATTACTTCATATATATAGATATTCAGTATGTGAATACTATATTTGTCATGAGAGTTTCTTTGTTTTGGTCATAATTTGTCCGGCTCTTACATTTGATATACATAATATTTATTTCTTATAACATTTTATGTTATATTACACTTTATTTTTGCGTAATTTATTTTTTTGCTTCGAGAGACATATTGTTAGTTCCAAGGATTGTAGTTCACATAACATAATCAATTATAATTTTCATTTTCGTCACTAATTATATATTTTAAATATTATTTGGCAAGATTTGAAATGGTATTGAGGTATATAATCAAGTTAGTATATAAGTGATCTATGATTTCAGGTGTGACATGATTATTTATACTATTCAGTGAAATACTTGAATATAGTATATATAATTTTATTTTTATTATTATTTTAATTATATTAATAAATAGTAGAATAATTTATTTTTTTTCTAATATACATTATTAGTGTTAATATTAATACTAATATAATATTCTAATATTTATTATTAACTTATTTATTGTAATATCTATATTATAATATATATAGTACTTATATATATATATATATTATATTAATTAAATTAAATATATAATATAATTATATAGTATATATATTATTATTTATATAATATATTATATATATTTATTATATATTATATTTAAATATATAATATAATATATATTAAGTTATTAATATATGTATATGTATATATAGTAATATAGTAGTATATATATATATAGTAGAATATTAGTAGATATGAATATGAGAGAGGTAAGATATAGATAGTAAAAATGATGAGAGAAGATGAGTAGAGTTGAATAGAGATCGATAGATGAAGAGAGATGATAGATAGAATATGAGTAGTGAGAGAGAATAATAATAACATACTAGGGTAAATCTTATTGGACCGATGCAGTTTAGAGGTGAGTTCTTTTAATATTGATAATTTTTACTCACATTATTTATAGATACCGCTATTTTGTTATAATATATTAATACTGTGCTCTTAAGAATACTCCATACAGCCGTCGCGCTCCAGATCTTATATATTATATGTGAGTGTAGTTAGTATACTACCTTATATATTAATATTATATATAGTAGCTACCCCAAGTAACCAGCTTATATATATATATAATTTATATAATATTTAAATAACTGAATATATATATACTACAGTACATTGGGATTGAGAGTTGATCAGGTGAGGGATTGGCGTTTATTTATTATACAAACACTAAAATCAGTTTGATAATTTCGCATACGGTGAACTAGCGTAGTATATATATTTATAATCTGATATAAATATAGTATATATATTCATATACACTGTGATAGGGAATTATACCTATATATGAGGTTAAGCTTACTAGCATTACGTTATAAATAAAATACAGTATTAAATATGATTATATAATTAATATAGATTATAAAATAAAAAATAGGATGGGTTAAAGATGTCTATGTATGGGTTAATGCCTAGAGTATTGATTAATCGGTATGACTGTGCAGTAGGGGTTAGTGACACTCTATATTTGATAGGTGATACCATTATTTATATAATATATACTATATATATATATTACTCACCTATATAATGTATATTTTAATAGATTTTTCAAGTAAAATAATATACTCAACTAAGATAAATAAAAAATAACCTCACAATTAATAATAATATAAGTAAATAAATTTAAACGTTATTTTGCTTATTATATATATATATTGACTTGAATATATGACTATATATATATATATGTTAATTCTTCTATATATATATTGGCACTTAAGTGAACATGTTATTAAGCATCCTAGCGAGGGCGTGTGTCTTCTCATTAAATGCAAACTACTATTTAAGAGAACTTGTTATTAATACTCTTTACTCTCATTTTAATATTATATCACATATCTGTTTTCACGTTTAGATACATATTATATATTTGAACACCAATTTTTGTCATAGACTTCAAATGTCTTTACCATCAAATCATTTTGGTTTTGTTTAGGTATATATATATATAACATATATATATATATATATCAGAGGTTTAACAAATCTTACTACATAAACCGAGTATATAGGCTCAATGGTATGATATAGCGAGTATACGGATGTGCGAGTGGAGTACAGGTATATAGTAGTCAGTTATAGGGGTTATGAGACCTAAGCTATTATAGTAATACCTTAGTTATTCGGTATATAATACCCCTCAGGTAGATAAATCTACCTCGAGTGCGTACCGAGTAATGAAGGTATCACACCTCTGGCCGTAAGAAGTAGCAAAGTGGTGAGGCTATTACCTCTGAGAGTGTAAAGTGTTGAACTTATTTAATTTTATAAAAAAAACAAAATCAAACTTAGCTTAAAATCTGCTGCATCACTATTATATTAATAATAATCACGAGGTAATTTACACTATACATTAATAAAAATATTTATTTGTTTATATATATTAAAGTATAATGGGACCCAAGTGGAAAATATTAAACATAAAAAGGATTATATTTTTATAAAAAAACACTTTGATAGAGAATATAAGTAGGATATTCTCTATACTCTATTATTTTTTCTAATCTTTTATCACTACAGAAAATAAATACTAAGTTATTATCGTTATTCGTTATTATTATATTAATTGCCTACAATATCGCTCCTACTGTCATGCATTAAGTATAAGTATACCTAGTGAGATATATATTATAGTTTTTCTATTTTTATTATGAAAAGCCTACAATTATGGGTATGGTATTGAATAGGTACAAATTCAAAATCTGTACTATTTATTTTTTTTTCCATTAAAGAGCGTATATACGTGTATTTCATTTTACATTATTATTGCTTACATTATTTATTATATTAGTTTTTAAAAGTATGAGGTACCCTAATATACCGTCCTGTGATTATTTTATCAAAAATACGGGAAGTCGACTATAGAACCTATAGCATCATCCACTAACTTAATTGATAACTATTACCTAGAAAGGAAATTTTTTTTATAATTATTTTTTTTTTTCAAGGAGGCTTGTGATTACGTCAAAACTCATATAATCTGCAATAGCGATACCTTGCATTGGTGAGATGGTGACAGGATAGAGAAATATATAAATTGAGATTAACTGAAATTGTGTCACTCTAACTAATAAAAGCTATATATTTTATTATTATGTGTATAATAAATTACGGACTATAAGCATTGACTCACAAAGAGAGCTGCTTGAGACATAGAAAATGAGGTTTCACTATGAACCGAAGTAATTATTTAAAATGAAATATATTTATTACTTATAAGATTACTACATCAATTATAAAATATGTGAATTAATAAAAAAAATAAGGTTTATCGAAAACATCTCTATAGTGATATATTTGGAAAATATTAATCAACATTAAAGCACAACACCGGGTTATCATCCTTGATCCAAAATTTAACTAATATAAAAAAAAAACTTAAACACAACAAAAAACCTGAATAAGCCTTCAAATGGCTTCCGGTTTACGAGGAACCACATATGCAATAACATAGTTCAAGTGTTATGAAACCATATTAATTTCATCTGAGACTCTGAATGTCTCTAAGTATGAAGTCAACAAACTGTATAAGAGAGATTCTAATGGTCGCTGTACGTAACGTAACACAGTTGAGTAAAGAGATCAGAATTACGATAAGACAGTACTTTAAAGTATAACTAAGAGATATAGAGGAAAGTATACCGAAGAGATAGAAAATGGACGCGACACAAGATAAGAGACGAGTCATGGAATGAGAATTGAACGAGAGACCGGAGAGTATGGGTATGTAGTGAACCTAGAGGACTGAGACGACGAGAGAGGACTGAGAAGAAGGAAGAGGATTTAACCGTTGTCATAAACAAACAAAACTTGTTTCGAGTTCTGGCAAGCATGGCTATGCTACTATTTCTTTTTTAGTCTTACTCTTGTCTGTTTTTGTAAAATTTGCGATTAAACAAAATTCTGTGTCAGGAATTTTTTTATAAAAAGTATGGGATTTTTTTTTACATGCAAAGAGGCTGTTCATTTTTGTTCCTTTAAAAGAACTTTTAATGATGTTAGATCTTTTATTTTATCTTCCGGTCGTTTTTTATTTTTTTTAGTCTATATGATTTTTTAAAATCTATTTAGGGAGGGCCCTTAATGTAAACAATTACAGAGAGCTGTAGCCCCTCAGCCCTCCCTAGTGAATGCCACTGGAGTGTCCGTCAAGTTAGCAATTAACTTGATGGACAATTGCCACTGGGTATCATGTTTTATTGGGTACTAGGGAAATTAAAAACCTAATATTAAAACTGATTCAAAATTCAAATCATGATTCTGGTTGAGTGAGAGGAATTTCCTTAGGACCTACGTTTTTGGTGTACCCATGGAATGCCATTGCATATAGAAAGTTTATATTGATTTAGTTCGAGAAATAGTGCTATGCTGTTTTTAAAGTTTTTGTTGTTTTGCTTTTGGAAATTCGTAGTTTGAATTGCCTTATTATATTAACTTCGAGGTTTATTATTTAATTTGAATTTACTTGCATGTTCTTTTCGTTTTATTTACTTTTATTGATTTTATTTTTTCTTACCTATTTTCTTAACATGTCTTTTTTGTCTTTTTGTATTTTTTTTTCTAATTTATTTGAAGGATTTGCTCCTGTTTTGGTCTTTATGATTATGTTCTATAAATTAATATAATATATATTAATTTTTTATTTTATTATTTTTTCTATTTTTTTTTTTCAATTTTTTTTTTTTTTTTTTTTTTTTTTTTTTTTTTTTTTTTTTTATTCATTTTATTTGAAAAGGAAGGAACGTCAATTATTGTAGGTTTGTTAAAATTTGTCATGTATGCTAATAAAGACTTTTTAAAATTATTGTATAAGATAATTGCGCTAATTTCATTGAATGTTCTTTGTTCTTTTCATTTTTTTGATTTTCTTGTTACAGTGATTCTTTTTTGTTATTGAAATATTTATCTCAACAAATTTATTTTCTATTTACAATAATATAATAGATAACCTTTGAATAATAATTTTCTGTCATTTTTCAAAATAAATAGGGTTAACTTTTTTATTTTATTTTCGTTTAAATGATTTGAATTATTACCCATTGTATAAAAGGCTAATTATAAAATATTACCTAATTGTAAAACATAACAAATGAAAAATTGTATATTTCCCAGATCTCTCTATTTTTTTTAATTATTTTGTGTTTATATTTGAAGTTTCTTTTCAAGGAGTCGTTATTATTTCTTTTTTATTTTTATTTTTTATTTTTTTTTTTTCTTTTTTTTTTATATTTTTTTTTTATTTTTTTTTTCTGTGGTTCACTTATTTTTTTTTTTCTTTTTTTTTTGATATATTTCATTCATTATTTTGAAATCTACATATTTCGCAATCATAAAATTTTTCCTTCTTACTTTCTATGTTTCGTTTTAACCTACTGTTGGATGTAAAGATAATTTTAGATAGTAAATCTCGTAGAGGAGTCGGAGTTGACAGTAGTAGTAGTAGCCACGATTAATCGTAGCGCACACGGTTGCTGTCGCTCAATATCGAGAGGTCGTCGAGCGTGGATATGCTAATTAGCCAAAATGAGCAGAGTGTATATACATTCATACTCTAATCGTGTC
>JABUQX010065427.1:60000-77500 GCA_015478945.1 Trachelipus rathkii | reverse complement strand
ACCTTGTTTGACCATGATATTTCGGCCTTGACCTACCATATAAACATATGGGTCACTGACTCATCGCCAATTTGCTCACTTCAGGACCCACCTGCTCACATATTTCGTTCCTAACTTGAACTGCATGTATGGATTCATCCCAACTTGAACACCTGACTGACACTGCGTCGGCGCCGCATCGACACATGACTACCGCGACAATATCATCAATAATATCTTATACAATATATCTTCATCTATGACACTTATATTAATATATCTCGTTTATGATACTTAACTCTCACCTATAGACACTTACATTATTAATTTATACACACGTACAAACACACACTGCCAACCCTTTTGTCTTCCATGGGTCAATTTGACCCACGGTAATTTTGTCCTTCCTTTAGGGACTTACCCTTTGATGTCTTAACCTTGTTTGACCATGATATTTCGGACTTGACCTTGCACATACCATGGGTCAATTTTGACCCACGCTAACTTGATGGCTTTGATGGTCCCCATCAACGTAAGAAGTATCTAGTGATGTTCTATTAGTGTTCTATGAGTATTCTATGAGTGCCAGGTGAGTGCCAGGTGAGTGCCAATGAGTGCCAATGAGTGCCAAGTGAGTGTCAATGAGTTCCAAGGAGCACATAGCAAGCTGCGAGTGCTCATAGTGCCAACCTTTCTGAGGCCACTTTTCAAGCCTTTCTAGCCTCCCCTGAGCATAGAATAGCCCTAATATGGGTGTCTACCCCTAGGTAATAAGGTATGAGGAATCGATTGGTGTATATTACAATCTGCTAGAATGCTTCCTACTACGAGTTAGTATTTTTATAACACTTATAAGCACTTACACTCGCCATAGACACTTACACTAGCCCATATACACTTACACTCACACGCACAGGTACACTTACACTTACACTCACACACTCGAAGCTCAATTTTGTTGCCTCATCTTTGATGACTCATCTTTGATGAAGTCATCTTGACAAAGTCATCTTTTGATACCACCTATATTGATGATTCATCTTTGATGACTCATCTTTGTTACCTCAGATCATAAGCTGCCCACCAGGCCGCAGCAAGCCCCCTCCCCGCAAAGGATGGAGGTCCCGCACCCGCAGGTGCGACCCGCCGCGCGAATGAAAAATATATATACTATAAGTCATTCATTTTTATTTCATGCTTAAGCATTTTTATTAAAAACTTTGCGAACCTAAAACTGTAACTCATTGCAGCCCTATTATTTAACACATATATTTATTATTAACATTATTTTTACTCTAATACTTTTTACTTAAATACTTTTAATTTATAAATTTAAAAAAATTGTATGTAAGAAGAAAAAAACCAGAGCCTGATATATAAACATTTTATTTTTACCACAACTGTAATGAAATTTTATTAAGATTAATATTACATAAATCTTTTAAAGCAAAATCAGTAAATCAATAAAGGTGTAACCTAGCAACAAGAGGATTAGTATGCTTTTGTTTACTGCGTTTTTACTGCTTTAACTCATGTTTCACTGCTTTTAACTCAAGTTTTACTGTTTTAACTTATATGTTTTACTGCTTTAACTCTCACATTAACATACATAGTTTCCAGTATAAATCAGTAAATCAATATGCTACTCTAACACCTAGGGATAGTAGCGCTGTTTTGTCGTTTTGTCAGCTTTAACCATAGCTTATCGTTTTAACTTCAGCGTTTTACTGTTTTAACAGGCTTTTTTATTCAAAGTAATCATATGAGATTTATTAATATTGCATACCCAAAGCAGTAAATCAGTAACAATAGAGGTGTGACCTAATTTGATAGTATAAGCTTGTTTTACTGCTTTACCAGTTTAACCATGTTTTACTGCTTTGAACTCTCTGCTTTACTGTTTTTAACTCTCTGCTTTACTGTTTTAACTTTCTGCTTTACTGTTTTTAACTCATATATTTATTAACATTATGTTTTTATTTTGTTTTAATACTTTTTGTTTATTTTTATTATTTTTATTTATTTTTATTTTTATTTTTTTTATTTTTTATTATTTTATTTTTATTATTTTTATTATCCTTAGTGTTATTTACTTCATGCCTATTGTTATTATTTAGAACACTTATACACACATTCACTATGACACTTATACACACATTCATCACACTTACATTTACACTTATACACATGTGGTCACACACACACACACACACACACCACCCTATACACACATCTTCATTATGATATTATAGAAGACACATTCACTCATGACACTTAATATTTGTCCATAGACACTACATTTGCCACTACATTAATACAGAGATTTACACTCACACAGATTTATTATACTTCACATTTACTGTTACTTTCACACAGATTTATTTGCACACACAAATTTACTTCACTTGCACACATTTACACATCAACACACATACAGACACACTTGTTACATATGGCAACGGTGACTTATTAAACATTTTATGTTTTAATTAAACACGTACATTTATATTACTCATTCAAATATAACTAAAATTATTTCAAAGTTTCTTAAAACTTCTATAATAAATCAATCATTATCTTTGAACAAAGAATTTATTATTAACTGTTAATACTTTTTGTTTATAAATTTTATAACTATCAAGTTTTAAAATAACTTTTACTAAAATTTTATGAAATTTTATTAAAAACATATATTTTACGTACCTTAAAGCAATAAATCAGTAAATCAGTAAGGACAGCCCCTAGCACCCCTCTACATCAAGCTATGCCACGTTTTGTTCTATTGACTTACTGCTTTACATCATCTTTAGCCATGTAATAAGTATAAAATAACAAAATAAGTTCTTTTCTGCTAACATAACATGTATTTTATTAAAATCATTCTAAGTTTTTATTTAAAAATAACAATTATTCACTTACATTTATATTATTCACTCGATGTTAACTAAAAATATTTCAAAGTTTTTTTAAATAATTCGGGTTTTCTTTATTATTATTATTATTATCTATGTACATTGGCAATCCATCACGAGAAAACACAACAACCCGCACTCCTTACAGATACGAAACTGACCTCTCTCTGTAAAATGTGTTGAAATAACTTCTTTAGGCCTAAATTTAGGATAATCCTTTTTGTAGCCCGGGGCGATTTAGGCCTAATTCCAGGTCAAAATATATTTCAAACTGACCTTTTTCTGTAAAATGTGGTGCAATAACTACGTTAGGCCTAAATTTAGGATAAGCCTTTTTGTATCCCATGCTGATTTAAGCCTAATACCAGGTCAAAAGGTAATTCCAGTATAGACAAGAATCATTGTTATTATTATTATTTTTATAAATATATTTCAAACTGAAACATGCTGGATCGGAAAGATCCTTTAAACAGGTAAAAAGGAAATGTTTTCCTTACTTGTGATTGGTCGGGGTAATCCTTATCTCTATATGACCTCGTATGTGATTGGTCGAGAATTATTTTATCGTCTTTTGAAAATTAACTTTGTTCTTTAAACTTGTATTTGAGCAGGTGTGTGTTTATTATCTTTTAGACCCAAACTCATTTTAAAATCATAGTCATTTTAGCTGTTAAGCGGTGCACAAGTTATCTGATTTGTATTAAAAGTGTTTTATTTTTACTAAGTGTATATCATATTTATAATAAATACTTACATTAAGGAATAATTATTAATTTCACTAGAATAGATAATAATTAATTCACTAGTTCATAAGCTAACCACCAGGGCTCAGCATGAGCCCCACCCGCAAAGGCAGCCAACCCCGCACCCGCTGGTGCGTCCCGCCGCGTCCCCGCCTGCCGCGTGCGCCCGCAGGCGCAATATTTCCGCGTTCCCGCCCGCCGCGTGCGCCCGCAGGCGCAATATTTCCGCGTGAACGAAATATATATATATATATATATATATATATATATATATATATATATATATATATATTATATATATATATATATATATATATATATATATATATATATATATATATATTGTGTGTGTGTGTGGAGTGTATGTGTGTGTGGTGAGTGTGCGTGTGAGTGTATGTGCGTATGTGTGAATAAGAGATATAGTGTATGTGTGTATAAGTGTAAGTGTAAGTGTCTATGGTAAGTGTAACTGCTTATAAGCTGAATCATCAATATAGGTGGTATCAAAGATGACGCCATCAAAGATGAGTCATCAAAGATGAGCCACTAAAGCTGAGGTACCAAAGCTAAGTTATTAAAGTTGAGGCATCAAAGCTGAGGCATCAAAAGCTGAGGCATCAAAATTGAGGCATCAAAAGCTGAGGCATCAAAGTTGAGGCATCAAAACTGAGACATCAAAGTTGAGGCATCAAAAGCTGAGGCATCAAAGTTGAGGGATCAAAATATCGAGTGGGTGGGTGCGTATGTGTAAGTGTGTGTGTGTGTGTGAGTGTGTGCATGTGTGTTCTAAATAATAATAACAATAGGCATGAAGTAAATAACACTAAGTATAATAATAAAATAAAAATAAAATGTTTTAATAAATTATACGTTATATGTGTAAGTGAGTGTGTGTGTGTGTGTGTGTGTGTGTGTATGTGTGCGTGTGTGTATGTGTATTCTAAATAATAATAACAATAGGAATGAAGTAAATAACACTAAGTATAATAATAAAATAAAAATAAAATGTTTTAATAAATTATACTGTATGTGTGTTAGTGAGTGTGTGTGTGTGTGTGTGTGTGTGTGTGTGTGTGTGTGTGTGTGTGTGTGTGTGTGTGTGTGTATGTGTGTTCTAAATAATAATTGCGCGGGGGAATATTTGAGCCTGCGGGCGCACGCGGCGGCGGGAACGCGGGAACGCGGCCTGCGCGCGCACGCGGCGGGCGGGAACGCGGGAAATATTGCGCCTGCGGGCGCACGCGGCGGGCGGGGACGTGGCGGACGCAAGGTCTGCGGCGGGGCTGTCGCCTTTGCGGGTGGCTCATGCTTATCTGTGTAGATATGAACTAGTGAATTAATTATTATCTATTCTAGTGAAATTAATAATTATTCCTCAATGTAAGTATTTATTATAAATATGATATACACTTAGTAAAAATAAAACACTTTTAATACAAATCAGATAACTTGTGCACCGCTTAACAGCTAAAATGACTATGATTTTAAAATGAGTTTGGGTCTAAAAGATAATAAACACACACCTGCTCAAATACAAGTTTAAAGAACAAAGTTAATTTTCAAAAAGACGATAAAATAATTCTCGACCAATCAATGAGGTCATATAGAGATAAGGATTGGCCTTCGACCAATCACAAGTAAGGAAAACATTTCCTTCTTACCTGCTTAAAGGATCTTACCGATCCAGCATGTTTCAGTTTGAAATATATTTATAAAAATAATAATAATAACAATGATTCTTGTCTATACTGGAATTACCTTTTGACCTTGTATTAGGATTAAATTAGACTGGGATACAAAAGGCTTATCCTAAATTTAGACGTAAATTTAGGCCTAACGTAGTTATTGCACCACATTTTACAGAAAAAGGTCAGTTTGAAATATATTTTGACCTGGAATTAGGCTTAAATCGCCCTGGGTTACAAAAAGGATTATCCTAAATTTAGACCTAAAGTAGTTATTTCAACACATTTTACAGAGAGAGGTCAGTTTCGTATCTGTAAGGAGTGCGGGATGTTGTGTTTTCTCGTGATGGATTGTCAATGTACATAGATAATAATAATAATAAAGAAAACCCGAATTATTTAAAAAACTTTGAAATATTTTTAGTTAACATCGAGTGAATAATATAAATGTAAGTGAATAATTGTTATTTTTAAATAAAAACTTAGAATGATTTTAATAAAATACATGTTATGTTAGTAGAGAAGAACTTATTTTGTTATTTTATACTTATTACATGGTTAAAGATGATGTAAAGCAGTAAGTCAATAGAACAAAACGTGGCATAGCTTGGTGTAGAGGGGTGCTAGGGGCTGTCCTTACTGATTTACTGATTTATTGCTTTAAGGTACGTAAAATATATGTTTTTAATAAAATTTCATAAAATTTTAGTAAAAGTTATTTTAAAACTTGATAGTTATAAAATTTATAAACAAAAAGTATTAACAGTTAATAATAAATTCTTTGTTCAAAGATAATGATTGATTTATTATAGAAGTTTTAAGAAACTTTGAAATAATTTTAGTTATATTTGAATGAGTAATATAAATGTACGTGTTTAATTAAAACATAAAATGTTTTAATAAATTATACGTTATATGTGTAAGTGAGTGTGTGTGTGTGTGTATGTGTGTGTGTGTGTAAATCTGTGTGCAAGTGTAAGTAAATCTGTGTGTGTAAGTAAATCTGTGTGTGAGTGTAAGTAAATCTGTGTGAGTGTAAGTAAATCTGTGTGAGTGTAAGTAAATCTGTGTGTGAGTGTAAATGTAAGTGTCTATGGACAAATGTAAGTGTTATAGTGAATGTGTGTATAAGAGTCATAGTGAATGTGTATAAGTGTAAGTGTGTGTGTGTGTGTGGTGTGTGACCGTACTGTGTAAATGTAAATGTAAGTGTCTATGGGTAAATGTAAGTGTCATAGTGAATGTGTGTATGTGTGTTCTAAATAATAATAACAATAGGCATGAAGTAAATAACACTAAGTATAATAATAATAATAAAATAAAATAATAAAATAATAAAAATAATAATAAAAATAAATAAAAATAATAAAATAAATAAAAAGTATTAAAACAAAATAAAAAACATAATGTTAATAAATATATGAGTTAAAGCAGTAAAGCATAAAGTTAAAACAGTAAAGCAGAAAGTTAAAGCAGTAAAGCAGAAAGTTAAAGCAGTAAAACATGAGTTAAAGCAGTAAAGCAGTAAAACAAAAGCATACTAATCTCCTTGGTGTTAGGTCACACCTCTATTGATTTACGGATTTACTGCTTTAAGGTATGTAATGTTAATAAATATATGAGTTAAAGCAGTAAAACATATGAGTTAAAGCAGTAAAACATGAGTTAAAGCAGTAAAACATGAGTTAAAGCAGTAAAGTGAAAAACAAAAGCATACTAATCCCCTAGGGTGCTAGGTAAATACTTTCATTGATCATCGATTTACTGCTTTTAATATATGTAATGTTAATAAATATGTGAGTTAAAGCAGTAAACATATGAGGTTAAAACAGTAAAACTTGAGTTAAAGCAGTAAAGATGAGTTAAAGCAGTAAAGCAGTAAAAACAAAAGCATACTAATCCCCTCTTGGTAGCACCTTATTGATTTACTGATTTACTGCTTTAAGGTATGTAATGTTACTAAATATCGTATAGTTGTAGTAAAATAAAATGTTTATATATCAGGCACTCTGTTTTTCTTCTTACATACAATTTTTTTAAAATTTATAAATTAAAAGTATTAAGTAAAAGTAATAAGTAAAAATAATGTTAATAAATATATGTTAAATAATAGGTCTGTATGAGTTACAGTTTTAGGTTCGCGAAAATGTTAATAAAAATGCTTAAGCATGAAATAAAAATGAATGACTTATAGCATATTTTTCTATTCTGCGCGGTGGTCGTACCTGTGGGTAGGGCCTCCATCCTTGCGGGAGGCTTGCTGCGGCCTGCGGGCAGCTTATGATCTAGAGGTAGACTAAAGATGAGTCATCAAAGATGAATCATCAAATAGAATGTATCAAAGATGATTTCATCAAAGATGACTTCATCAAAGATGAGCCATCAAAGATGTGGCAACAAAATCTGGGAGCTTCGAGGTTGTGAGTGTAAGTGTAAGTACCTGTGCGTGTGAGTGTAAGTGTATATGGGCTAGTGTAAGTGTCTATGGTGAGTGTAAGTGCTTATAAGTGTTATAAAAATACTAACTCATAGTAGGAAGCATTCTAGCAGATTGTAATATACACCAATCGATTCCTCATACCTTATTACCTAGGGGTAGACACCCATATTAGGGCTATTCTAGGCTCAGAGGCTAGAAAAGGCTTGAAAAAAGTGGCACTCAGTTGGCACTATGTGGCACCCACTTGGCACTCATTGAATCATTGGCACTCATTGGCACTCACTTGGCACTCATTGGCACTCATTGGCACTCACTTGGCACTCATTGGCACTCACCTGGCACTCATCTAATACTCATAGAACACTAATAGAACATCACTAGATACTCCTTACGGTGATTGGGAACCATCAAAGCCATCAAGTTATCGTGGGTCAACATGGTATATGGCAAGGTCAAGTCCGAAATATCATGGTCAAACAAGGTTAAGACATCAAAAAAGGGCTAAGTCCCTAAAGGAAGGACAAAAAATTACCGTGGGTCAAAATTGACCCATGGACGACCAAAGGGTTGGCAGTGTGTTTGTACGTGTATATAAAAATGTGCGTCTATGGGTGGTGTAAGTGTCATAGTGAATGTGTGTATAAGTGTCATAGTGAATGTGTGTATAAGTGTGTGTGTGTGTGTGTGTGTGTGTGTGTGTGTGTGTGTGTGTGTGTGTGTGTGTGTGTAGGTGTTCAAGTTAGGATAGATCCATACATGCGTTCAAGTTAGGAACGAAATATGTGACGGGTGGGCCACGAGTGGGCAAAAAATTGGCGTGGGTCAAAATTGACCCATGGTATATGGTAAGGTCAAGGCCGAAATATCATGGTCAAACAAGGTTAAGACATCAAAAAAGGGCTAAGCCCCTAAAGGGTGGCCAAAAATTACCGTGGGCCAAAATTGACCCATGGAAGCCCAAAGGATTGGTCGTGTGTTTGTACGTGTGTATAAGTGTAAATGTAAGTGCAAGTATCTATGGAGGAGTGTAAGTGTCATAGTGAATGTATGTATAAGTGTGTGTGTGTGTGTGTGTGTGTGTGTGTGTGTGTGTGTGTGTGTGTGTGTGTGTGTGTGTGTGTGTGCGATCGCGTGTATAGATGTGACCGAAATATCATGGTCAAACAAGGTAAAGACATCAAAAACGGGCTAAGCCCCTAAAGGGTCGGCAAAAATTACCGTGGGCAAAAAATGACCCATGGTATATGGCAAGGGCAGGGGCGAAATATCATGGTCAAACAAGGTAAAGACAACAAAAAGGGCTAAGCCCCTAAATGAAGACCAAAAATTACCGTGGGCAAAAAATGACCCGTGGAAGACCAAAGGCTGGTTGAAAAATTAGGGTGGGTAGCTGCACAACTGTTGCTGCTAACGCAATCAGCGCTTATAACCCCCTTCTTCGAAGGGTTGTTTGAAAAATGGTTGCCCAAAAATTAGGGTTGCCAAAAAATTAGGGTTGCCAAAAAATTAGGGTTCTCAAAAAATTTGGGTTCTCAAAAAATTTGGGTTCTCAAAAAATTTGGGTTCTCAAAAAATTAGGGCAAAAAATTAGGGGGCCAAAAATTAGGATTGCAAAAATACCGTGGGCCAAAAATGGCCCATGGAAGACCAAAGGTTTGGTCGAAAGGTCAAGGCCCAAAGGTAAAAGGCCCAAAGGTCACGGTAAAAATTGAGCTCAAAAAGGTCGTCAAAAAAGGTCGGTGAACTTCATGCCCATTTTTAGGTCCAATATAGCTCTCCTACTACTTACGCAGATGAGCACAGACGCAGGCTTTAAAGTGAGGGAAATTAAATTGAGTAGGAAACACAGATGATGGAAGAGAATTCTACAGAACGAGGTGGTAGGAAAGAAAGAAGCACCGCAGAGAACCAGTCTGGAGTTACTAACATCAACACAAAACTCATAGCCGACACAGCACTCTGTGCTACGAGGGCGTCAAAGGTGGTGGGTACGCTAGCGGATAGTTCCTCGAGCACTTGCCTCACAGTGCCTGGCAGAAAAGGGATAAAGCACCAACATCGCGCCGCAAATATAAAGGGTCATGAAATAGAAAGTACAGGACAGTTTATAATTCTTTTGGCATTTTGACTCGACCCTAGTCCAAAAGCCGGATGAACCAGAGCCCCGCCCCCACAGATATGCGAGAGCAGTACCCACAAGGGCGGATGAGACCTTGTATAGGTGGAGTAACTGAAAAGAGGGAAAAAGTCTCGCACTCTAAACAGAACTCCCAGTTTCTTTGAGGCCGCCCTAGCAAACCACTGTGATTTGAGGTTTCCAAGACATTTTTGTTTATGTTAAGGCCAAGGATGTTTATAGTGTCAACAGTGTAGAAGTTGGGTTTTAAAGAATTAAATTTCACAAGCTTGAGACGACCCAACCCTGAAATTCTATCCAGATCAGCGAGAATAGAATCGGAAAGATTAAGACGAGAGGCAATTCTAGAAGTAAAAGAGAGGGAGCAGAATTGATATGAGCTGAAGAATGAAGGGTCAAGTCATCGACATATGAGTGGATAGAGTTAGATGTGCTGGTGAGAAGATCATTGATGAAAAGCAGGAATAAAGTAGGAGATAAAACAGAACCCTGAGGAACACCTCACTATTGACAGAAAAAGAAGTCACCCCATCAACAACAGCCAACATTGAGCGATTTGAAAGAAATCTTAGACATGAGTAAGCAAAGAGAAGAAGGGAACCCAAAGGGGGAGCTTGGAGAGCAGTGACGCGTGCCATACCCGGTCAAATGCTTTGGATATGTCAAGCGCCACCACACAAGTCTTCCCGTAGTTCCTAAGGGCGGAAAACCATAAATCTGTTAAATAGGAAAGTATATCGCCACTAGATCTCGAGCACCGAAAGCCGTACTGGTAATCAGAAAGAAGGGAAAGAGATTCCAGATGATCTAAGAATGAGAGTTGAGAAAGGTTTCAAAGATCTTAGAAATTATACAAGTGAGAGCTATAGGGCGATAGTTAGAAGGATCAGAGCAGCATCATTTTTTCGGAATAGGTTGGACATATGCGCGCTTCCAACACTGAGGGAAAGTGCTAGTATTGAGGCATAGAGAATATAGTTGGAACGAGGGGTGGGGTCAGCACGGAAGCACACTTCCTCAAAACTCGGAGAGGAATGCCATCCGGGTCACCCGCCTTCCTAACGTTCATAGATTTCAGGAGCTCATGCACCCAATCAAATGAAATGACAGGTAAAGGCATAGGACACCTGAGAGGAGAAGGAGGAGGAAGAGGAATACCAGAATCGTCCAGGGTTGAATTAGAGAAAAATAGGAGGCCAAAGAGATGATTGGCCTTTTCAGTTGGAGTATTAACAACAGAATCATCAGAGCGAATAAGAGGAGGAAAGGATGATTTACAGAAGTTGTTAGAGATGTTTTTGGCAAGAAAGATTTGTCAGTAGGAGAACCAAGGAGGTTAGCGCACTTTCGTTTGATGAAAGTCCGCTTTGCTCGTCGAATAGTATCCCTGCAACGATTTCTAGCTGAATGAAAATTGGCAGGAGTGATAGGAGAACGAGAATTTTTCCACCCCGATACGCATTGTCTCTAGCCTGAATGGCCAGGGAACAAGCACGATCGAACCATGGATTTTGAGGAGAAAATGATTTAGTCCAAGAAGGAATGAACCTGCTCATCCCATTAACAATTACAGTTCCCACTTCTCAGCAGAATCAGAAGTGTCTTTAAAAGTCAACGCAGGCATTTTTGTTAATATAGTTAGCGTAGAAGCAACGCAATGCCCCACAATCGGCCCGATCAAAAAAAACCCATAGGGCAGGATGGAGATGTTGGAGAGAAAGTATTAAAATTAAGTGATATAAGGTTGTGTCGATTTACCGGGATAGGAGTGAAGGTGTATTTATAGAGAGAAGGACTATTGGTGAAACATAGGTCAAGTGTCTTCAAGAATTGGTGGGACCATCCCGAATGTGTGTAGGTTATTTAATCAGTTGCTCCAGATCGTTGAGAATACTGAATGATTCGGCTTCCTCCCAACTAAATCAGTACGAGAGGAACCCAACAATTCAGTTTTGTGTACATTGAAATCCCCTAAATAGAGGGCCTCAGTATTTGGATGAGAAGATGTAACAGTCTCGTGAGAAGTAGTAAGGTAATCAAAAAAGGCATGAAAATCTGTTCTGTTAGGAGAACAGTAGCAGAAGCATAAGAATATTGTAGTAGAAGGGAAGAAAGATTTTAAGCCAGAGAGCATCGAAGTTAGGAGATTCGAGATTCTGGGCGAAACGTAGTTATAGGAACAGCCTGATAAGATAGGCACATACTCCACCCCTTCAAACGGAAATTATAAAATAAGTTATAGTTGGATATATTAAACGAGTTGAAGGATGAATTCTTAGCCATCTGGGTCTCAGACAAGAACATAAAATTAGGTTTAGAGTTAGAGAGGTAGTATTCCATGGATGCAGAGTTAGAGTGCAAGCCATTGATGTTGGTAAAGTCAAAAGAAAGCCATGCCTGTGCAAATCTGCTATCATACACGCACACGCACACGCACAACGCACACGCACACGCACAAAAAAAAAAAAAAAAAAAAAAAAAAAAAAAAACAGACAGAAACAAATAGACAAAAACCAAAGGAGAAATGAGGAAAATTTATTCGTACGCTAAAACTAAATTTTAAAACGATAAAACCCTATTAACCTGCAAATATCTAAAATATGAATAATCCAGAGTTTAAAACACTCACGCACCCTCACACGCTCTCACGAAATTGCGTACAAAAAAAAAATACTATTGATCAACTAAAAAAAGTAGATAAATCTGTATAAATTATAATAATGGCTGTCCAAATAGGTAAATTTTACGCTAAAGACCAAGTTGAAGAAACGCTAAAAATCTAAGTTAAAAAGGAAATCGAGGAAAAAAAAACATAACTTGGTACTAGCTATCTATATCGAACTAGATTTATTATTGAATCTAAAAGTTTCTCAATTTTTCACCCAAAAGTAAGAAGTATCGGCAAAGTATCGGCCATTTAACCGATACCGATACCGATACCGATACCATAAAAATGGCCGATACTACCGATACAGATACTATCTATAAGTATATCTCTATATATATATATATATATATATATATATATATATATATATATATATATATATATATATATATATATATATATATATATATATATATATATATATATATATATATATATATCAGAGAATCATGATAACAAATCAGGTATATCTCGGCAAGCACGAATATCAGTTATTATTCACATGGCTTACAAATATATATATATATATATCAGCATCCCGAAAAGGCCAGGGGGCCAAACAAAAATTGTTCATTACATATATATATATATATAGTATATATATATATATATGAGCATATATATATATATATAGAAAGGGTGTTATATAAATATATATATATATATATATATATATATATATATATATATATATATATATATATATATATATATATATTTAAAGTGGAAGGACAAAATATTAAATTCTTAAAAAAAAATAGGAAGAATTTATATGAATTACTAAAATCATCTTAAGTAAATTGTTAAGTTTAATCGCCTGACTTGAGAGTGAGCGAAGTTCGAGATAACATCTTCAATTTTTATTTCAATATTTCGATTTATGTAGAGGAGGGTAAGTCCAATAAGTCTTTCATCTCCAATAGTATTTCTCAAGTAGGTTTTCAGAAGTCTTAATGTTGAAAAGCTTCTTTCTACTGAAGCAGTAAACACGGGTAAAATTGCCAGTATTTGCAACAAGATTTAAATATTTGGAAATTGTGACTGCGAACAAGAAACTAGTCCATCTATTGCGGTTTTTTGGGAGACCTGTGCTGTGATGACATTTCAATTTCCATAAATCCCATTCTGCTTTTACTAAATCTTCATTTGGGCTTTCGAGATCTTCCTTGTAAAATATTACACAATCTTTTTTATTCTCATATGGCACATTTCACCCGTTCGGTATGACAAATTGCAAGGAAAATTTAAAAACCTCTCTCCTAATGCTGATATTAAATCATCCAAAAATGATATAAAAAAGAATGTGCGATAATAAGTCTGTGGGTCGGAAGTAGGAATGTTGGATCTGTATTTTTGAAATTTGTTAATTCTTGGTGCAGCAATTTCAATACTCAATTCAGATTCAGATGCGCTTACACATTCTTCAAAAATCAACTGAAATTCTAATGTTGCATTTTCTCTAATGGTTTCAAATTTAGTTTTAACTAATGGACTTACGAGATTTGTTTCTGACAGCGACGAATTATATAAAATTAATTTAACTTCTGCACTTTATATTATTAACAGATTTGATACTTAAAAATTTTTAGTGTCTAGAAAATTTCGGGGGGCCATGCCCCCCTGCCCCCCCCACAACACACCTATATATATATATATATATATATATATATATATATATATATATATATATATATATATATAGTAGTATATATATAGTATAAATATATATATATATATATATATTTATATAAATATAGTATATAAAAAATATATATATATATATATATATATATATATATAT
This sequence comes from Trachelipus rathkii, assembly GCA_015478945.1. Classification (NCBI taxonomy): domain Eukaryota; kingdom Metazoa; phylum Arthropoda; class Malacostraca; order Isopoda; family Trachelipodidae; genus Trachelipus; species Trachelipus rathkii. The sequence continues at coordinate 63,135 of JABUQX010065427.1, read as the reverse complement.
ATATATATATATATATATATATATATATATATATATATATATATATATAATATATATATATATATATATATATATATATATATATATATATATATATATATATATATATATAATAATATATATATATATATTAATAAACCCTTAATAAACCAATTAAATATTTCGATACATCAAATTTTTTTAATTAAAACTGAACCAATAAAATTATTAAAAATTGAATAAATAATAAATAAAATAAAATAAATTTAAGATAAAACAAAATATTCATGATTTTTTTTAAATAATTTTAATAAAAATTAAATAATTAAATACAATAACTTCAAAATTTAATATCTTTCAATTAGTAGTACATCACTGAAATCTTGAAACAATAATATAATCGAGTTAAAAATATATCGATACTCTATCGATATTTTTTTGATTAAAAAAATTATCGGTATATCATATGGCAATAGGCATTCATAGGAATTCTTTAATTACATTTTCTAGGAGTATATCTATATATATATTGTTATATATATATATATATATATATATATATATATATATATATATATATATATATATATATATATATATATATATATATATATATATATATATATATATATATATATATATCCCTTTCTATAGCTTCTCTATCAGTCAGTATTATTATTATTATTATTATTATTATTATTATTATTATTATTATTATTATTATTATTATTATTATTATTATTATTATTATTATTATTATTATTATTATTATTATTATTAAATCAAAATATTTACAAAAATTAACTTCATTTCTGTATCGGTTGCGAAACACACTTTTTTTATGTATTTTTAGTTGCTGATTCCGAATATACTTATAGTTTTTCTGCGGGACCCACAGATTTCGAGATATTTGCCATTTATTAATTTAGCTTTTTTATTTATTTATTAACTAACTTTTTTAGTTGAATGCAAAAAATTACGTCCTCAACCTTTTTTTAAATCATAATGTTGTTCATTAAGTAACATTCAATGAAAAACATTTGTATATATACATTTATTGTAAACAGATGCACTTTTACAAGTTATTTTTTTACAATATTACAATTTTTTACTGGTTTGTAGAATTGAACAAAATTTTATGGAAACTTTTTTGCTGAGTAACATTCAATTAACAACATTTGTATATATACATTTATTTTAAACAATTGCACTTTTACAATTTAATTTTTTACAATTTTACAATTTTTTATCATTTTTTAAATTTTTACACAATTTTATGTAAACGCAACAGCTCTTGATTTACGTTTGTAAATGTCCTGCGGTGATTCCCTAATGAGTCCCCAACAGTAGTCGGCCAGCATAGTCGGATTCCATCTACCTTGATATCTCTTCTCCATCTTCGCTATGTCTTGATGAAACCTCTCCCCGTGTTCATCGCTGACGGCGCCTAAATTTGCAGGGAAGAAGTCGAGGTGAGAGTGAAGAAAGTGGATTTTAAGGGACATGTTACAGGCTTGAGCTTTGTATGCTGACAGTAAAGTGTCAACCATGGTCTTGTAATGTGGGCTTCTGTAAGACCCAAGAAAGTTTTTGACTACATCTTGGAATGCAGACCAGGCAGCTAATTCTGTTCTGTTGAGACATTCAGCAAATTTTTCATCTTTCAGCAGATCTCGAATTTGAGGACCAGCAACAATCCCTTCCTTAATTTTAGAATCACTAATTCGAGGGAATTTCTGCACAATGTATTTGAATCCTTTGCCTTCTTTGTCCATACTTTTAATAAAATTCTTGATAAGTCCAAGTTTTATGTGAAGAGGAGGTAAAAGTACATCCTTAGGATCAACTAGCTGTTTGCTTTTAATATTTTTTCCCCGGTGATGAAATGTTCACGAGGTGGCCAAACCTTTCTTATGTAATGTTCATCCTTATTCCGGCTGTCCCATTCACACAGAAAGCATGGATACTTGGTATAACCCAGTTGCAAGCCTAACATAAGTCCAATAACTTTAAAATCACCGCAAATTTTCCACTTGTATTTTCCGTACTGAATGTTATCCAAAAGAAAATCCATGCTTTCATATGATTCCTTCATGTGTACTGCATGTGCGATGGGAATAGATGGGTGATTGTTACCAATGTGTAGTAGTACAGCCTTTAAACTTAAGACTGATGCATCAACAAACAGTCTCCACTCTTCTGACTTGTGTTCGTGGCCAAGAGCTTGCATCAATCCATCAATATTGCTGCAGTAACTAAGTGATTCAGTCATTTCAAAATATTGCAGGAAGTTCTTATGACGATTACGAAAATAGGTAACATGAGTACCTGAAGCCAAAAAATTCCAGCCTTGTAAACGAGAAGCAAGCAATTCAGATTTTTCTTTAGAAAGACCCAAGTCTCTAGCAAGATCATTCAACTCCGGTTGACTGATCATGTGAGGTTCATCTTGAAATGTGTCTGGTTCGTAGTCTACATCAGTTGTATCGTCCACTTGCACTTCCTCAATCTATCCTACGGTATCTGGTGGTTTGGGAATAGGCAAAGTTTCATTTTGTGGTACTGGCTTTCTTGCAGAGTTAAGATTTTGGTACGCTATTTTTTTACTTTGCTTTCCTTTCATACCCGATACATTTGTCATACAAAAGTAGCAATCACTTACATGATCTACTTGAACTCTCCAAACCATAGGAACTGCAAAAGGCATGCATCTGTTCCCTCCATTTAACCAGCACCTAAGTAATACAGCACACGTACCACAGCAAATGTGGGGAGCCCAGTTTTTATCCTGGTCCCCTATTTTGCAACCAAAATAATGTTCATAAGCATATTTTATCATAGGAGTCATAGTTCTTTTCTGTGATTTCAAAGTGTACTCACCACAGATGTAACAAAACGAATCAGGTGAATTTACACACTTCCTACTTGTTGCCATTACTGCACAATCACAAACTAAAAAGCACGATTGTATGATAATACATTTAACGAAAACAAACAATGGTATGAATAACACGTCTTTCACGTAGATCGCTTCAAACCGTACTGCGGTAGCTGCTTCAACGGATTTAATCGGCGAGTCCCACTATACCGAAGCGCCACCTTGCGGCGGCCTACATTCCCTGTTTTGAAAACTACGGTCCGATGCAACGTTCCACA
>JABUQX010065427.1:0-50000 GCA_015478945.1 Trachelipus rathkii | reverse complement strand
GTTAACATTTAACAGAAGTCCACTGAGTTCTTTATCATACTAATCAGTGAATATATGCTAACCATAACAAGTTTTCGCATAATAAAGCTGAACCATAGCTCATATGAACTGGAAAATAATGTACAACTCGACAAGCACTAACACATCCTTAGCCCTAATAAAACTGTTAAACTATTAACAAAGTTCCACACTTAACACCAGTAAAGTAACTAACGTTTAATACAAAACGTGACCTGTTCCATACTTTTTCCAAGATATCTCTAACAATTTAACGTTAATCTTACATTGATACAGTACATTTTATCAAAAAAAAAATGTATTCATAACCTTAACCGATTATCATACAGACCAAACGAATCTTATGCCAAACGAACAAAGTTTTTTACACTTATCATAGTAATTTATCAAAACCAACAAAAATTATATCATAACCTAACCTAAATAACATTATCTCTTTTAGACTCCTTCCCCTCTTTCAGAAAATAACAACTCAAAACATGAAAATGATTTTATGCTTAAACCATTTGCATAAAGTGATGCAAACTTATTATATTTAACCCTCGGACAGGAATATTAGCAATGTAGCAGTAGCCATCGGTTTACGGTTAAATATAAATGACACATTCGTTGGAATAACGAAATCCGCTTCGCACAAAATGAGTTCTTTTTATATATAAAACGAACGAATATATGCTAACATCAACAAGGTTCTTCACATTATTTTAAAGCTAACATAGCATAATATGGACTAAGAAAATAATGTGCAACGACGAATCTAACACAACTTAAGCATGAGTAAACTGTTAGCATTAACCAAGGGTTCCACACTAACACCTGTAAAGTAACTAAAATTGCATACCAAAACGTAACCTATTCATGCTTTTTCCAAAATATCTCTAGCTATTAACGTTAATTTTACATTCGACACGTAATATTTTAAACAAGATTTATTATACCTTGTTTAATTATTCATACAAGACCAATGAATCAACTGCTGAAAACAAATAGCAAAGTTTTATGTCCAAACATAACACAAAAATAAGTTCTTTATATACTAACCAGTGAATATATGCTAAACCTAACAACGTTTTTACATTAATAAGCCCAACGTAACATAACTGAACTAAGAATATAAGTACAACGACAAACCCAACACACCATACGTACGAATAAACCACTAACATTAAACAAACTTCCGCCTGTAACAACAGTAAAAGTACCATAACACTTCGTTCCAAAACGTAACCTGATTTCACACTTTTTCATGCATATTTTAACATATCAATGTAATTTTACATTAACATCGTATATTTAACAAAAGTTTAGCATAAACCTGTCTAATTATTATAACTGACAAATAAATTATAATGACTGACGTAACAAATGTTTTTACATTCAAACTTCGTAACATTTAACAAAAAAATTCATCATAACCTCGTCTAGAAATATCATAATCCCCAGCGAATAATCGAAAACATAACAAAGTATAAAAACAAACATACAAAAAAAACAAAATTTTATCCTACATAACATAAAATAAGTTCTTTGATAAAATATCACAGTTAAAAACGTAATAATTTACTGATTTAAAACAAGTAAATCAGATAAATCAGAAATCAAACCACCCATCCCCGCAGTCCCCGACCCGTCCCACCCGCCTGTATCTATTGAGCTATTTATTCAAGTCATATTTCAAGTATCATTTTGGACAAAACATAACATAAGAATATATTTTTTTTTTATACTAACTATCGAATATATGCTTAACCAACAAAGATTTTAACATCAATAAGCTAAAAATCATATACAGCGCACTAGGATATATGTATCAAATTTTGCCAAACCTAACATACCCGCGGTATGAATAATCATCTAAATTCCTGAAAATTTTCCCTACTGATTCAAGTAAAGTAGTAACATGTCATCAATACCGACGATGTCGTTTCCCACTTTTCGAGCATCTTAAGATAAGAAAAAAGAAAAAAAAAACAACAGAAAAAACATTATTCAACAAAATCCCTTAACAAAGTGACCAATCTGAGATTGGTCACATCAGCATCTTGAACTATGATTGACACTATCTTCATCTAAAAGGTTCACTCGTTTCGAGTATAACATTATTTGACCTATGAAAAACGTAGACATTAGCAAAATCTAGGGCAAACCTAACATTATTCAACAAAAAATTAACCCTAGGGCTTCACGTTTCTAAACCATCATCGTCAGTTAACACAGTAATATCTCTAACAAAAACTCATCATTTCTCTAAACAAATCAGTGATTTATTTCCACATGCCATAGTAATATTTCAACATTAACCGTACTTAACTTACGATAAACGAGTTTTCATTAACCAAGAGTATCTAAAGCAACCACATTATCTTCGAGAGAAAAACCAGGGGATGCGCCCCTTGTAAGGGTGTGAATCCTGCGAGGAGGGATCACCCGAGGGGTGTAACGGGCTTTACCCTCTTCGGAGGCGGTAAGCCGCTTCGGAGGGGTTAAAGCCCGCTTTTACACCCCCTTCGGCGGTGATCCCTCCTCGCAGGGATCACCACCCTTTCCAGGGGGCCGCAATCCCCGGGTTTTTCTCTCGCGGGGAAAAGGGAATTCAATGATGCTCGATTGCTTAGATACTGCTTTGCGTAAGAAAACTGATTTATTCTGTAAGTTAAGTACGTTTTGTTAAATATTACTATGACAATGTGGAAATAACACTGATTTGTTAGAGAAAGATGAGTTTGTAAGATATTACTTGTGTTAACTGAGCGATGATGGTTAGAAGTTGAGCCTAGGTTTAAGTTTTTTGTTGAATAATTTAGGTTTGCCCTAGACTTTGGTAATGTTCTACGATAATTCATAGGTCAAATGATGTTATACTCGAAACTAGTGACCCTTGATGGAAGTAGTGTCAATTCATAGTGCAAGATGGTGACATCTTTGATAGTTGGTCACTTTTGTTAAGGGATTTTGTTAGATCATACTGCTTTACCTGTTGCTACATATGCTCGAAAAAAGTGGGAATAGGTTACGGTATTGTATGACATGTTAGCTACTTTTACCTTGATCAGTAGGGAAATTTTTGTCAGGATGTTAGCGGATTATTCATTACGCGAGGTATGTTAGGTTTGCGATTTGTACATTATTATTCCTAGTCGCTGTTATGACTGTTTAGCTCAATTGATGTTAAAAACTTGTTTGGTTAAGCATATAATTCGTAGTATGTTAGTTATAAAGAAACATATTTTTTAGTTATGTTTGTCCCAATAATGAATACTTGAAATATGACTTGAATCAATAGCTCATTATCACATGCGGGTGGGACGGAGTCGGGGGACTGCGGGGCATGGGTGTGTTTTGATTTAATGATTACTGATTTACTTGTTTTTAAAATCAGTTAAATTATTACGTTTACTGTGTATTTTTATCAAAGAACTTATTTTTGTATGTTTGAATTAAATTTGTTATTTTGTTATGCTTTTATCAAAACTCTATCCACTTAATTTGATTAGTTCTCTGAGGGTTTGATATTTACGACGAGGTTATTATGAATTTTTTTGTTAAATGTTCACGAAGTTGATGTAAAACATTTGTACGTCAGCTATTATATTCTTTGTCAGTATGATGATTGGACAGGTTTATGCTAAACTTTTTGTTTAAATATTACCGATGTTAATGTAAAATTTAACATGATATGTTTCAGAAATATTGCATGAAAAAAGTGTGAATTGGTTACGTTTTGGACGAAGTGTTATGTACTTATTGTTGTTAAGGGCGGAAGTTTGTTAATGTTAGTGGTATTCGTACGCGATGGTGTGGTTGGGGTTTGTCGTTGTACATTTATTATTCTTAGTTCAGGTTATTGTGTGTTAGTTGGGTTTATTAATGTTAAAAACGTTGTTAGTTAGCTTATACTCGATGGTTAGTATATAAAGAACTTATTGTGTTTATGTTGAATAAACTTTGCTATGTTCTACAGATTATTTCTTGGTCTGTTATGGATAATTTAAACAAGCGTTTAATAAATTCATTGTTAAATATTACTGTGTCAATGTAATAATTAACGTTAATATGTTAGTGAAATATGTTTGGAAAAAGCATGAATAGGTTACGTTTGTCTGCAGTGTTAGTTACTTTACAGGTTGTTAAGTTGTGGACCTTTTGTTCAATGCTAAACAGGTTATCTATTGCTTAGTTGTTGATAGATCGTTCTTTGTACATTATTTTCTTAGTCATATGACTGCTATGTATAGGCTTTATTAATGTGAAAACATTGTTATATGTTAGCATATATTCGTTGGTAGCATATAAAGAATCATTTTGGTTGCGAGGCGTTCGTTATCCCAACGATGTTGTCATTTATATTTAATTGTAAACCGAATGGCGACCGCTACATTTGCTCATATTCCTGTCAGGAGGGTTAAATATAATGTATTGCATTCACTTTTATGCAAAGGTATGCTTAAAATCATTTTCATGTTTAGAGTTGTTATTTTCTGAAAGGTGGAAGGTCTAAAAAGAGTATGATAGATGGGATAAGTTATGATAAATTTTTGTTTAAATATTTACTATGATAATGTAAAAATTTTACTTTTCATATATTCGTTGGTCTGTATGATATATAGGTAAGGTTATTGATTACATTTTTTTTTTGAATAAATTACTGTACTATTTAAAATTACGTTAATATGTTAGAGATTGATGCTTGTAAAAGTTTATGAAACAGGGTTTAGTTTTGTATGTTAAAGTTAGTTTACTTACTGGGTGTTAAGTTGTGGAACTTTGTTCAATTGTTAACAGTTATTAGACGTAAGATGTGTTAGCTTCTGTCGATTGACATTATTTTTCCTAGTGTATTGATTGCTATTTAGCTATTATTAATCGAAAAACATGTTATGTTAGCATTATATTCCTGATTAGTATATAAAGAACTCAGTGGAACTTTGTTTAATGTTTACAGTTATTCGTATGTAAGTTGTGTTTATAAGTTTTAACTTTTTACATTTTTCTCATTTATGTTTCGCTATGTTAGTTTCAATGATAGTTGTAATTTTTATTTATTTTATTATCGTGAATCCAGTAAATTAAAAGTTATGTTGAGTGTTGGGTCAACATTTTTTTGTGGAAGTGTATTAATTATTCCTCTTATTTTTAGAGATATGCTTTGAAACAAAAAAGCAAGATTTAAGGTTATGATCTTCCATACATGTTTAGTTGCTTAATTGTTAAGTGCTGGAACTTTGTTAATGTAACAGTTTTATTTGTGTGTAAGTTGTGTTAGGTTTGTCTTTTTGCATTTTTCTTAGTTCATGTTACGCTCTGTTAGTTTTATGATGTGGAAAACTTTATTACGTTAGCATACTTCGTTGATCACTATAATTAACCAATGTTGTGGAAATTTAGTAAATGTTTACTGTGTTAGGTAAGCATTAACAGTTAGATATCGTTAGAGTTAGCTTGAAAAAAGTAGATTAGGTTACGTTTTGTTATGCTATGTTAGGTTGTTATGTTGTTAAGTGTTGGAACTTTGTTAGCGTTAACCATTTATTCCTCCTGTTTAAAATGTGTTAGGTTTGTCTTTGTACATTATTTTCTTAGTTCCATGAGTGATGTAAGTAAGTTTTATAAGTACCAGTAAGCACGTCAACATATTTTGATTGATGTTTGTATAAAGAACTTTGATTTTATTGTTATGTATTCAAAATGATAACTGAAATGTGACATTGAATCAATAGGATCAATTAGACAATTAGATCAAGATGAAACAGGAGGGTAGCCGGATGACGGCTGGATGGCAGTTTTTATTTACTGATTTTACTGATTGTAGGGTATGTAAAACGTTAAAAATTTTGACGTAAAATTTGACCTTAATCAATTATTTTTAATAGATCACAGATGGTCAGGGGGGAGGTTGCGAATGGTTCTGATTTAGTCGATTTAACTGCCTTATAGGTTATGTTGAAACGTTACATATTTTAGGTAAAAAATTTATTTCAGATCAATAGATCAATAAGATCACGAACTGGAAGGAGGTTGTGTGGTATGCGGTTTGATTTAGTGGATTACTGATTTTCAGGGTATGTAAAACATGAAAAATTTAGTAAAATTGCCTTAATCAAAATATTAACTAGATCACAGATGGTCAGGAGGGGGTTGGATAAGTGGTTTGATTTAGTGATTAACTGCTTTAGGGTGATGTACAAACATGAAAAATTTTTAGATAAAAATTTGACCTTAGTATCAATTAGATCACAACTGAACAGGAGGGTGGCAGGATGGGCGCTGAATGGGTGTCTTGATTTAGTGATTTTACTGCTTTAGGTTTGTAAAACATGAAAATTTTAGTAAAAAATTTGACCTTTAATCAATAGATGCAACTAGATCACAGATGTTCAGGAGGGTGGCAGGAGGGGGCTGGATGGGTGTTTGATAATTACTGATGACTGCTTATCTGGGTATGTAAAATCATAAATTTGTAAGTATAAAACAATAAAAGTGTAAGAAATTTTATTTTATTATTTATTTATTTTATCTTATTTATTAATTTTTTTTTTTTTTTCTGAATGATTATAAACTCAGATCTTCTGAAATCTACAATCAAAAATAAATATAATAAGCAACACTGGTATTAGTTGTATATACGCGACTGTTAATTATTAACTAAGCACGCAGTGAGCTCCAGCACGGTGCCGGAACCAACTCCTTTGAAGTCAACTACTAACTCAATTTTAGAACTCAACTCTTACAAATCATCTCCACCAAAATTTCAGCCTTACTACGAACCAATTTAATTATTTTATATTGGGATCAAGGGTGGGTCCCCCTTTGGGGGATGGTTACCCTTCGAGGATGTAAACGTTCATACTATCGAGAGGCTTACGTTCATCCCCAAACAGGAAATAGGTACTCAACGTTTGACCAGATGATACCGATAGATCTCTCTATATGCAGAGGATTGAGAGCGAACGGAGGCCCAGACAAGCTCTGGTGCGGTCGCGACGCGGCCGCCCGGCTGTGGTGCGAGGCTCAGAGGCTTGAACCGACGCTTGATAAGAAGACGCGGAAGGACTTAAAACACAACTCAGAAGTTTTTCACTCTGAAACACTTCTTCAGAAACCCGTAATAATAATAATAATAAATAATGTGGTTTGTGTATGCGCACGCGCGCCTATATTGTGTTTGTCGGTCAAACAGACCTTCAGGTCATTAGTTTGACCTCCTCAAATGGTCGTCGCCCAAACGCTGTATATGGCGCCTTAAAACTCATCCCACGCAGATCAGCCACAGGGACGTAAGCGCCACATATCGAGTGTCCACCCTCGGGAGGTGACCACCCTTATAACATGCCTAACAGACTTTGAAAATCTACACGGATTCGAGCTTATCCCATATATAGATTATATTCCAGGTTTAAAGCAAATATCTCTATTCCTTCATATCGAAAAGGCTGCCAACGGTCAAACTGTCCCGCAACTACTATATATATATATATATGAGCAAGTAATCTTAAGTGAAAAAAAGGTCTTCGAAAATGAACTTCAATTTCTTATAAAAATTATCATTGTTAGAGATTTTATTGCTTTGTGAGGTGTTAAATTTATATTTAAAAAATTCATTTATAAATTTTTTCATAATATTATTAACTGAAGCTCCTTTTCTAAGAATATTTCAATTCTTAAATATTTTGCAATGCCGTAAATAAATCTAAGAAATATTATTATTTCATGCACATAATAAAAATGTAGAAGCAAAGAGAATGCTATATATATATATATATATATATTATATATATATATATATATATATATATATATATATTAATATATTAGTATATTATATATTATATATATATATATAGTATATATATAATATATATACTATATATATATCATTATCATCCACCACTCTTTCCCCAAGACTGGGGGTAAGGTGCGCTAACATGCACCGCGAACAACAAAAAAGTGAGTATGAACATGGGACAATCGAAATAAAGCCAGCCTCACCTCCCCTTCTATACTATTAGTGAGAACTCGTCGCCAGTCAGAAAATCCACCAAGAGCTTCATGGACCGCGACGGACCTCCACTATGAATCTCGTCAGGTGAGGTTTTCATTCTCTGGCCAGGTGGGCCAACAAACCAATATCCCCCTTACAAAACCCTGTCATTCACCCCTATATGCATCCTTTCTTCGCGCCTCTGCCCGAACTCGCATTTCCCTCCTCCACCATTCCTTACTGATTCAATCCACTTTTTTCGGGTCTCCCAGCCGGTCGATTCCCAACACACACACCACTATACATCCGCTTAACCAACCGACTATCATCCATCCTTTTTCAATGTTCTTGACCTTCTCAACGTACTTTTCATTTATTCTCTCATTTACCCTTCTTCACACCACACAAACTCTTTAATACGTTTATCCTCATTTTATTCAATTCTTCTCACACCTAACAAGCCCCTAGATTGTCCATCTGGAACACATTGAACTAGATCTATACCTCTTATTCCAGACCATAGTCTCACTATATACATTAACACAGTGTAACAACATACCCCTCATGTAAGACCCTAGGCACTCAAGACTTAGTCCCTTTATATACACCAACGGGTTAACTGCACCAGCCACCTGCTGCCATCACGACTTTCCTACTACACTCCGCATCATCCGTTCCTTTTCAGTCAACATATATCCTAAATCATTAAAACAGACAACTTGTTCCAGCACTGGCTCACATCTACATAACTTCACAGCACACACACACACACACACACACACACACACACACACACACACACCACACACACACAATAATGCGAGCTACATTACCTCTTATTTTTTTGTCATTCTATTTTTTGGATATATTATATACTATTATATAGTATATATATATATACATATTATATATTATTTGTATATAGTAATAATATAATATATAATATTATATATATATATATATATATATATATATATATATATATAGTATCAGATACAAATTATAGATTTATAAATTATATAAATTATTATATATATTGATACCATATATATAATTATATATATATAATTATATATGATAATATATAGATATAATATATATATAATAATATATTATATAAAAGTAAAAAGTAAGAAATTATATATATTCCTATAGCATATATATATAAATATCTAATTATATAATATATATAAATTATATTATATATTATAATATATATATATATATCTATATATATTATACATTATATTATATATATTATATATATATATATATATATATGATATATTCAATATTTTGTCTAATTATCAATCTATATTATTCTAAAATATATATTTTCATAAAGATTATATTAAATATTATATATTTAAATAAAATTATTTATTTATATATATATATATATATTTATATATATTATATAAATATAGTATATATACTATATTATAATATATATATATTATATATACATATATTTATATATTTATAATTAATAATTAATATATATATGTAAACTAGGAATATCAAAATACATTTTAATGTGCAAAAATTTTAATAATTTTTAGGGTTTTATGTATTAAATAGAAAAATTCCTGCATAAAATAAATATTTGAATTGATTTTTATTGCTACTTATCTTTCTTATTCTCTTATTTTAATGTTTTTTTGTATGTCATCTTTTATTATTATTTATTATTATCACTTCATGGGAATGAAAATTTTGATTTTTTTTTTTTTAATGACTTTTTATCTTTAACTTTCCAATTAAATTTAAACCTCACAAGTTACTAGTAGAATCTTCAACACATTCTCAGATAATATTTTTGATTTTCTTTTGTGATATCACCCGAAACTAGTCTTAAGATAAAATGTTGTAGTTTTTTTTCAACCATTTTACTTAAAATTTATAGACGATTTACATTAAAGTTATTTAGAAATTAAAGATAGATTGGATCAAATTGATGAAATTAAATTTTACATCTTTCATTCCTAAAACATATGTAAAGCTTATAAAGTGTATATAAATTTACATCTTCTAACTCTGTAATAACACAATATTTTATTCTGCTGTCTATAAGGAATGGCAAAATATTTTTCTTAAAAAGGTATTAAAATAAAGAGTATTTGATGAAAATAAAATCTGATAAGGTTGAAAATTTTAATGTATACTTTTAAAAAGATAAATATCAGCCTTGGACTTCATTAATCTTGGCCCTATCCTCTACAGCAGTGGTCTCCAAACTTTTTTGATAGCGTACCCCTAAGACGAATATAATTATAAGTTGTACCCCAATACAGGTTTATAATATAATATATAATATAATATAATATAATATAATATACACAGGGTCCTGCAGCCAATCCTGGTGGGTTTGAGTGGGGGTAGAGGGAGGTATGGGCGGTGCGAGGGAGAGAAGGTTGGTTTCATCGGCTTTTCTAGATGTGCGAAATTTAATTAAATTGGAGCGGGTGGACCATGAGTCATCAGTTGCGTCGCGCGTGAGACTTTTTAGAATAACGAGCTCCCGTGATTAAGAACATAAAGCGGTCAATTCGTTTACATTTTAATGTTACTCCTCGTGGCCATTCCACTTCTCGGAACAACAGTACTTTGTTTGGTTCGAACTTTCGACCACAGCTTTCGGAATCAGCTAGGACAAGAGGAGAGTCTCCCCAGTGATGGCGAGGACACCTGAACATCGAGCTGGCACGAGTTTCTTTTGCAAGGAGCTCCGAGGCGGATCACTATTTCCTCACGACTTCAGGATTTAAGGATGTCTCGATTTTATGGACTGTTCGACGGATTCTTCTATTGGTGACTTGAAACTTTCACCCCGTTCCAAATTTTGCTGCTGTACTCAAGAATTACAGGTAACAGGATTTTGGCAAGTAGTTGGCTTTTGCAGAAGCATGAATGTTAGGGATTAGCTGAATGAAAATCTTTACCGTGTTGAGCTCGGTAATGAAGCCTATTTCCACCTTAACGGTTGTGTTAATCTTAAACAGAATTTCCGTTTAATTTGGGTAATCAAAACTAACTCTACAAAAACTTCATCAAGCCCTCTACACTAGCCTAAAAAGGATAACCGGTCTAAATGGCTGCGCTCTGTAAAGTCACATTCTGTCTAGTGGCCTTATTTTATTCGAGGAAGGAACGACCTCGGTGGAACTGTGACTGTTTACTGTCAGAGCGCTAGAACATATATCGCGTGATGCATCCGATCTGTAAAGTCTTATCCTTTGCGGCCTTTATAATTACGTCGCCAGCCGCTTCTTCCGACGATGTCTCTTAGTTGAGGGTGTTTTTTGGTTTTAGCACGATTGGGCCAACTGCGCACACTTCATCGTTGCCGTCTGTACTCCCTGCTAACAGATCGTTCTCTCCGTAGATTATATCTCCCTCCGGCGCTGTGTGACAATTCATGGCAGCCGTTCTCCAAGATTCTTTCCCCTGTGATTTTTTGTTTCTGTGGTATCTACCTGAGGGAAAGGTTTACCTTGACAAGCCACGAATCTCTGGCAAACTGCGAGAAAATATTGAAGAGGAATCCGGCGATCTCTCGCCAATCTTTGGAAAGAGTGAATATAACTTCGCCAACCGACCCTTAGCAGTGCAGGAGAATTGGTGGGTCCGTCATTATTGTGATGTTATTTTGCTTCATGTCTGCTTTTGATTAACGATGTTGTGATATGTAAACTTCCACCATTCCTCTGTTAAACTAAATATTATTATTTAAAATGTATACCTCAAATTTACATTGGCCTAACTAATGTCAAAACTGTAATGTTTATAACTTTCTACCCTTGGAGTTAAATTCATATAACTTATATCATATATATATATCTGATATATATATATTATATTTAATATAAGTGTATATATATATATACATATTATGTTATATTATATATATATACTATTATATAATAGTTTATATATATGTATATTATAATAAATTAATATATATATATATATATATGTATATGTATAGTGATCGAGGCGCCTACTTCTTCGGCGTACCCCCAAGTATCACTTTGCGTACCCCCCGGGGTACGCGTACCCCACTTTGGAGACCACTGCTCTACAGAACAACTAACAATATCATATCTAAAATCATTAAAACATGCCAAAAAATTATTTTTCCTTCGTACTCTGTCTAACAAAGACTATCTTAATCCTGAAAATGTAATCTTCAATCATAGTTCCTTTTATCTAACAGCCAGTATGTAAAATTCCCTAATGATTTGAATTATGGAATGATACCTACTAAACAAAATAATAAATTTCTCTTACTCTTCTGAACTATTTTAAAACACCTTAGTTAAGAATTGCCTCATACTCCATGCCATAAATATATTAATTCTCCCATGAAAAGGTACGTCATATATTTAGAGAGCTTAAAAATTGTTTTCGGATCTTTTCATAATTTCAACCCTAAAAATTTGATGCAATTTACATTGAAAACATGTCAAAAAACTTTCTTAGAACTAAAAAATATATACCGATAAATATAATTAGACCTAGTATGGGCGGTGCGAGGGAGAGAAGGTTGGTTTCATCGGCTTTTCTAGATGTGGAAATTTAATTACAATGGAGCGGTGGACCCATGAGTTGGTATTCCTGTTATATAAATAACACTTAACTATATAACTACTTAGAGAAATCCTTACACCAGGATTTAATACCTTTACAGTACTTAAGAACAAAGGGTAGTTTTGTTTTACGCTTGGAAAATTTAAGTGTTTATAGTGAAAAACTTACTTGAAACTTTTGAGTCCAAAGACAATTTAGAAATGTTAACTTAACATTAATGATTATAAATAGTGAAAGGACAATTAAAATTTAATTGAATATAATAAATTTTTATTTTATATTTTTATATAAAATATAAAATTAAACAAATAATAATGTAACTATTTTATTAGAAATTTTTATTTTATATAATAAGTAATTTTCAAATCCACTTCAATTTAATATCATTGATTAAGTCGTTGAAATTTTAAGCTGACGAATATTATATTTTTTCGTTATTAAGGATTAATTCCTTATTCAAACGATTACTTTCATATAGATTTAAAGGTATCACTTCCAACAAAAATATATATATATATATTATATAATAATTACTATTGAATAATATATAATACTATATAATATTATAATATCTACTATATAAAGATCAATATATATTAATTATATATATATATATATATATAGATATATAACTATATTATATAAATATATATATTATATAATAATAATATAATAATAATAATAATATAATAATAATAATTTAAGATAATAAAATAATAATAATATTTTAAAATAAGATACACATTAGAGACTTCAAGAAAGCTAATAGTACTAAAAGCTCCAAAGGAATACAATAAATACTTTCACAATATTCAAGTAGCGTAAATCTACTCTACTTTGGTGATAGAAGTAGTTCATTGTTACAAATAAGTCTATAGCTCTTCTATCATGATTGTACAATAGGTTTAACCTAGAAGTTAATAAATACTTTTAACATTCTGTAATGTAGTTTGTATGCTCCTACATTTAGGTAGTAAAGGAACCCATAAAACTGTTAATGTTTTCAATGATACTTATAGAGTATTGAGCTGATAGAATAACTTGAACATTTTTCTAGATATTACGTAACACTTAATAAAAATTTTTTGTCATTTCAAACTCTCGTCTAAATATTTCACTTATTAAATTTATCAATACACTTTCTACCAGAAATCCTCTTGTACTTACATGATTATGATGATGTGATTTTATAAACTATTTAATAATTATATATTTAATATATTATTAATATACTATATATATATATTATAATATATATTATAATATTTATATATATATATATTTAATATAATATATATATCTATATATATATTAATAGTATATATATATAATATATATATATATATATATTTATATATTAATATATACATAGTATATATATAATATATATGATATTATATATATATATATATATATCCCAGACTAGTGTCAATAGAAAACCGACATTTACCGGTTTAACCCCCAAATACGATTCTTCTATCCCTCATATTTATAAAACTTAATTTGGTAAAAGTGTTATTTGATAGAGCACATAAAATTTCTTCCTCTTTTTCTAATATATCAAATAAATTTCCTAAACCACATTTTCTTAAGAAATTAATTCCCGGAATTCTGATTGAAAATATTTTTGATTTCTCTGAAATTTGAACAACCTCACCCTATCAAATTAAGTGTATCTAAAGAGACTTCTATTCATCAAGTTACCTTTTTGGGGAAAAATGAGTTACAAAATTGAAAGGAAAATTAATACAATACTAAAAATTAATAATATCTTAAACTACGTCTTTTCAAGTTTAAGGAAAGACTTCGCATTTCTAAGCACCAATGTGGTTTGTTTTCCTTGAACCCTGGACCAGTTTCATCTTCCTCTCCTATTCGGTTATTATTTAATTATGAATTTTAAAATTTTAACATCCGGATGTGAGCCGGATCACCATTTTCTGAAATTTTAATATATTTGCCACCAGAATCATAATCATGGCAACATCATAATTTACTGTAGATATGAGACTTCGTTTTATGATAATACTTTTTAGAACTTTTAACACTTATCTATTTATAAATTTTTATATGTAGTATTTTTTTTTTAAATATTTCTTTGTATAAATTTTATTTTGTAATGTTAATCATTGTTATTTAGTTCCTTTTACCTTTTACCGAATTTCTCGGCCATTCCATCACGTATTTATGTTATTGCTTTTACAATAAGAAATTTGTCGTTCTCGTATATGTGATTGTATCCTAGCGATTATACTATATTTATAATAGTACAATATATATAGGTTACTATATATATTATATATATATATATTATATATATAATATATTATATATACTTATTATATATATATATAGTGAATTGATATTAATATGGCTTAGTTAATATATATATTTATATAATTTATATATATATATATATCTATATATATATATAAGGTAGAGAATTAGAAGTTTCCTCTTTCTTAAACTCAAGACTCTATAGTTAAATTAGAACAATAATTAAAAACCACCTTTAAAAACTTAATGAAATGAAATTACTGATAGTTGACCGTTTCGGGACATAAACCAGCCTCGGTCCCACTCAGAATACTAACAACCTGAATTTCTAAAAGATTAAATGAGAAATCATAGTTCTCTCTAGTTCTGAGTAGGGGGACCGAGCCTGTTTATGGTCCACGAAACCGTTCAAACCTCTGATCAGTAACTTTTCCATTTCATTTAGAGTTTTTAAAGTGGTTTTTTTATTTTCATATAAAATATATATATTTATTTATATAACATATTTACTCCTTCATTTTGATTTTTGATTAAAACTATAAATATATACACTTTCCATTCTAATATTTTTTAGATAATTAAAGAATATTCTATGGTTCTTTTATAATAAAATTTCTACACATTTAGTATTATTCTACTCATTAATAATAATTATTCATATAATAACATTATTATATATATATCTATAACTATATATATATATATATATAATATAATATATATACTATATCACTCATTTTTAAAAATATAGTAATATATAAATATATTTTGATTAAAACGATGTATGTATATATATATATTATATATATACTATAAATATATAAATGACTTATATTAGTTATATATATAGTGTTTCCCATATTTATCATATGTACAAGTTTTTACAAATATTTTTTACACCATTTTGCAGCTTGCTTTTTAAGATTAAGTTAATGTTAATTTTTTTTCAGATTTAAAACATGGACAGATTATTTTGATAACATTTGGCTACTCTTTTTTTAGTTAAATATGACTTTTAGTTAAAAGACTGAAATGAGAATTAACTTTTTTTTTTCTGCTGAACTTGCTTTAAATTTTATTGCAAATTTTGAAATGATTGGGCGAGTTCGCATGGTTTTTGTCTCATCAAGCGGCTTTTAGTTTAAAAGAAAGTTTATAAAGTTTATGCTACACCAACATGAAATAATTCAAAAAAAATAAAACCAGAAAAAATGGTATATTTTCATAGCTGACATTAAATAATCTCATCAACCATTCTACGACACAATTACCTTCTCTTTTTAACATTTCTATGCGAATATCAATTAGTCCTAAACATTTTCTTTCATTACGATTTTTTTTAATTATCTCGATTTCATTGTTTGCAATATGTTCCACGCTTAACTCCAATCTATTTCCCTATTATGTTATGTTATGTGAGTGAATGTTAAAGGTAAATTCTGTAAGGGAAAAAACAGCCGGTTAATAATTACATTATGTATCCTCTTTTTAGTTTTTTCACTTTTTTTTTTGTTCTGTTGAATACTTTGTATATGCAAAATTATTTAATAAATACATGAACCCCTCCTAATACAGCACATGAAAGGATAACTCTCATTCCTTTTTAGTCACATTTAATGGTCTCGTTCATTCTTATTTTATACTTTCATATTTCCTTTGCATTTTTTCTGATCATAGCGCAATAGAGGTTTAAAGTTTTTAATCAACTTTATTTAGCTAAATGTATGGATACTTAAAGAGTAGTCAGGGACTAAATTTGTTCAATATTTAAAAATAGTAATAGGTTAGAATTTTGTATTTAGGAATTGCATTACTTTTGGTCATATAATTAGCAAAAACAGTTAAAAATATATTGGCAATATGTAATTTTTTTTTTTTTTTTCAATTTCGATAAATAAGGTCTCAATTTTGGGAAAAAGGAGAAGAAGCTATGCTGGAATACTCATCCAGCAAGAATGGTGATTTTGGAAGACTGTCGTGTACCTTTGAAAAACGTCATAGGAAGAGAAGGTGATGGCTTTAAAATTGCAATGAGAGGACTTTACGGTGGAAGAATTAACATTGGTAAGGTATAATACTAAAAGTTATGTATTTTTGTGACCTTGATCCTAGTTTAATTAAGGAAATTTATTTGCAGTTTTTCTTTAATTCAAATTCCTTTAATAATATAATCATTTATGTAATTTGTTTTAAGTTTATGAAATGCTTCAAGTAGCGGTGCTATTTCAAAACTTAAAAGTTACTTCTCTAATATTAATGTTTAAATTTTTCTTTTCTACCATTTGACTTTAGCCTCGTGTTCTCTTGGAGGAGCGCAAGCCAGTTTAGAAGCTGCTATTAATCATGTAAAAGTTAGAAAGCAGTTCGAAAAAACTTTATCAGAATTTCAGGTAAAATAAAAATCCTATGTAATTCATATATCATTGGTGTTTAGACTAAGCCTTAGTCGTTTTAGATGAGGATGACCAAGGATATTTATCTGTTTTTATTCTCATCTAAACGAAATTATCCTGGATATAGAATATCAAATGGAACATCACACGGAACATGCATAAATGGCCCTAAACTCACAACAAATTACTGGCATCTTAAACTTCGCCAATTAATAACAATAATAAATCTAAAAACCCTATAATTTCTCAGATTAAAGGGGGGTCCTTAAAGTCCGACAACCTGAAAGTAAAGGTAGAGCTACCAATCACCTATATCATGTAGAGCGTTCAATAATCTTAAAGTAGTGTTATGAACTTCTCTCAGAGTCGTACGCATCGGGATCTCTTTCCTTGAAAGCTAACGAAGAAAAACTGTCATGTTCTAATAAAGATCACATTTTTTTAAAGGATTAAATACTTATTAAGCGAGAAAATCATATTGTGAATCAAAACCGAAGTGAAAAATATTTGACTCCAAATCATAATTTCATAACATCTCTTTTACAACAAATGTAACTCAAGGGTTGGGAATATTTATTTTGATTTTTTATGAAGTAGAATCCAAAATATCCAAAATATGTATTTTGTTTATTCCATCAGTAATTATTTCAGGAAACAAATTTACTTCACAATGGCAAAGATAAATTATTTGACAATTAATATTAGTTATTAAATAATCCTATAATTAAATTCAGGATGTAATTAATAGTTATTAAAGTAAGTATAATTATTATTTAGTTTGTTTAATAATGTATATTATAATATATATTACTGATTAGGTGAAATACGTTTTAAAGTAGACAGGAGGGGAGCGCCATCTAGAAAACTCAAAACGATGCTAGGTTTGAAGGCGTATTAGTGTGAAAGGGAAACATTGATATTTTAACGTTAGACACCACAGTAGAGAGAAAATCAATCAACACATATTTCATAAATAAATGCAATTCGGAGCTAATTTATCATCTGGGTTGAGTCTTTACAGAAGCTAATGTATGTTGTGTCTCGCGTGATGGATATCTCTGTTCGGCGTTCGGTATCAACAGAGTGGCGCGCGCATCCTTTAGGGTGAACAAGGAGACTGCGCAGCTCCTAAATAAAATAAAACAAACGTACATATAATAAAATAGAAAAAATTTTGTCGCTCAGTATACATTATTTAAGCCCTTGATCCTTATACGAAGCGTCAAGGCCTGCGGAGCGACGAGACTTAAGATAATACACACAAGCACCATACTGTCGACTCATAAGATATCTATACAAACACACCAACCCTAGTATCTCCTATATCTACACTAAATAGACCTGTAACCATGCTGCCTAAGCGCTGAGATCAAGCTCTATCTCCACTTCCGCAGCTACGACAGCAACACATCCAACTCACATACTATCTATTCATCTCGGGAAATAATTAATGCTATCTGAGCACAACTATCTCAACATCACAAGTACACATCTCCTTAATAATACACACACTGACGACATAAACAACTATATAATATATGTAGTATGCATCCACTACTCGGAGACTACTGACCTCCTCATTCTCACCTCACATCATACAACATACACACACAAACACACAAATAACTCGACTATGTAAATACATGACCTTCACAACACATATGTCTGACGAATGAATCTTCTATAGTAGTTCAGTTCTGACAGTTCAGAGAGTCTTAACACAACATAATAGAAGAAATCATGCGGATGACATGAACCTGAATATTAAAGCTTTCTACGACGCTGATCATGCGATCAATTCCACAGCGCGATAAAATTGAGAGAATGCAGACAGGGTGTGGCTCGGCTTTCTACGGAGCAAGTCCATTCACTATCCATTGGTTTGATCCATACCTTATAGCGTATTATTATGACAATAAACATACATCCTATGAACCCGAAGGAGCCTCACCAAATATACCATGTTAATCTAGAGGAGAGAGAGAGTCGAATTACCTTACCCAGATATATTGTGTAAATTAAAGTGAGTGTATATTACAAAATCGTAAGTTAGATTACATAGAATTGAATGTAGTGAGAGTATGATATACCAGAAAAAGGAGCACAAAAACGAGCGCTTCAAAAAAGTGTCAAAATTGAGTAAAAGGGCTGCTAAAGAGGTCGGAATGTCAGAGTACTAACACAAACGCTGTATTATAACTCTGACAAGTCGGTTGTGAGTGTAGTGTTGTGAAGATACAATAATTTGATATAGCACTGGTCTATTTGCTCACTTATACAGCAATTCTTATAGAGATATCCTGTGAGACATCACAAACAATTAACATTATATTAAGTATAAAAGATAGCAAGATATAAGATCACTATCGCAAAGAGGTTATACGTAAAAGACGAATTTAAAATCTAACGAAAATGGTCCGATAAAATGGTCTACCCTCAAAATGATCGCGTCTCTGTCGCAAACACACATCCTACGCCGCAGGAAAGCACGGTAGTTCTCTACGTCTGGGTCCATCAACAAATCGGATTTTATTCTCAAACACCATCGAACAATTCATCCTACCTAGCTCAAAGTTAGAACACTTATCTCTCTGTTACAGCGTGAACGTTTTGCTTTTATGCGCAAATACACGACTGCTTCTACCGATGAATCGACGCCTGGCATCTCCCAAAACCCACTAAAATATATCTTCTCCTAAAAAATTAATATGCTTCCGGCGAGAGAGTCGTGTCTAACGCTAGAGCTCTATATACGAATACATCTTGAAAGTAACTTGATCTCTGCGGTAAACACCAAAACGCCCTTTGGAACACCAGCAGTGCATAAAACATCCAGACAAATTCGACCGAGACACAACTCGTATATAAGTAATGTATGAAAGTATTGCTCTGAATTATTTTTATTTAGTATGCTTTCCAAAGGCACAAAACAAGACATAACATTTACCCAAAAACAACCCCCCTCATGAATTACTTGCCACTATATATATTTGAATTAAATAACACTATTGAGCAGCATGGCTAGCCTTAACCATGTGAAAAAATTTTCCAGAGCAGGATATAGTTATAATTATAGTATAATATATTTATAGTATATTATATATATTATATAATATATATATATCTATTATATACACTGTTAATATAAATATTACTGCCAGTAATCCTGATTTTTTTATTCTATTATTGAAAATAATTTAAACTACATTTGTAATGAATTTCCTAGTATATAGATTAATCATCATTATCATTAATCAGGTATGATAAAACTAGTATTAATAATATTAATTTAGTAGGATATATAAAATTATGAAATTAATATAAATCAAAAATAAAAAAACAAAAAATTAAAGTTCAATGATTGGAAAGTTAAATAGTCCTACGTGTTTATATTTCAAGTTATTAACTATTTGCATATTTAATATTGTGATTAAAATTATAAAAATAAATTCTAATTAATTACCTAATTAATAATAAGGTTATTATAATATATAATTATATAATTATTAGTTTAAATTATAATTTATATATAAAGAATTAATATTATATTTATATATCATAACTTAATATTCAATATTACATTATAGTATTGTTTTATTATCCAGAAATAAATAAATGAGATATATAGAATATAATACTATATATATATAATATATATTATTAATACTATTATATATAATATATACGGACATAATAGAACACAATGAAACTATATCAAAAATATAATATTACATACTCTCTAGTACTCAGGCATATGTTAATAGAATCGCACAGCCGTCTATCCCCTAGGTCCATCTGTTCTCCAAGACTACCCAATCCATAAACTCTGTAACTCAAGCCTCTAACCCGCACAAACTAACAGATCATATTACCATCCCAACTCTTATCACAACTATGCTATCAATATATATACATTAATTATATCATATACTCTACTACATCAAAGATAGACACAGTATGAACAATCTACCCTGCTTATCAATTATACTATATAGATATAATATTAATTTAATAATACGCCAATATAATATATATATATATAATAATATATATTAAATATATTTAATATATTTATATATATATATATAATATAATATATATAATATATATATATATATAGTATTAATATATATATATACTATAATAATATAATATACTATTTATATAATATTTAATATAATATAGCCGTACTACCGCTGAGCCATCATAATCATGAGTGAACTGATTCAATCTAGAGACCGACTAGTCTATTGATCTCGTCGAAAATGATAGTGACTAAAGACAGCAGGTTACATTGTCGAAATCCTGCTCGGTTCCGGATCCTAGTTATTAGAAATACCCTATGAGAGTGTGTCAGTATGAACACCCTCCTATGAGCTTATATCATATATATCTAGTGCATAACTGCAGTACGTGCATAGAGTGTTTGAATTATATGCTGTAAATTGTATAATATATGCCTAAAAAAATCAAAATAAATCCAAATAAATAAAAAAAATCTATGAATTATTATTCATATAAAAAATCAACTTATAATAATCAACTGATTAAAGCAATTTGTAATTTTGGTAGTTCTAAGAGGTTTATGAATGTTTTTCGATGTATGAAACCAAGAATTATTAGATTCCGGCCGGAACGAATAATCTATATCCCAGAACCTTGGAAAATTCTGACCATAGTAAGTCTATGGTCTAAAACTGGAACTTGGTTGACTTTCGGACTACACCTTTATCAATATTCTACTGAAGTCTTTGTATACAGTAATTAACCATAATAAAGTTATGGTAGAGTGTTCGGACTATTAATAATATGACAAATAACCCAAATTCAGGCAATAAAAAACCGATTTGTACAGGATAGTGATGGCATATGCCCTTCCCTATAAACAAAACTCAATCAAAAATTTATTTTATAATTCAGTGAGTTTTTGAAAGATGGTGAAACAAAACAAGGTGAAAAAATGGGGGGGAAATAAGGAAAGCAGATAAAAAAACCTCATATGTGGGGAATTTTTTAATCAAACTTGCCTCAAATACTATTAATCTAGAAGCGAAAATATCTGACGTCTTCTTGCAATAGCCTCTGAAGAAAGATATAAGATATTGAATAAATGTGGTAATAATACTATAAAGCCAACACATCAAGTAAATAAATACTATATATTAAAATCTAGTTGACAGTCTAAAGGCTTCGCCAGCCCACCCGTTTCATCAGATATTTTGGAAAATGTTTCTTCTTCTTTGAATCAGTTAGGTAACAATTATGATGGAGATAAGAGACCATGTTTAACTTCACAACATGGAAAGCAACTTATGTCCAAATACTAACCACAACATTTCTCAAAATTCAAATAAGTTCATTATTAAAGTATATAAAAAATAATTAAAGGAATAATATTTATAAATTTATAATAAATATTTATGCTTTAATCTAATTTACAATAGATTATTTAGAGTTCCTACTTTAAAGTGAATTTATAATGATAGTAAATAATTATATTTAATAATAATAATAAATAATAATCAATTAATAATAATAATAATACTATAAATAATAATTAATTAAATAACAGTATATCTTTGTTATCAAGAGTTTTATTATTTAATCCTCAGGTTATTAGACTACTATTTTAGTGTAAGTTTAAAAGACTACCAGGTTCGAGGTTTGAAAATTATGTTCATATTTTAAAAATAGTTTTCGAAAGTTAGTATATATTATAATTATAGTATGTAGGCAAGTGACACGTCACTTTTATCTACTGATATTTGTTTACATATACACTAATGTATATATATAGTGATTTATTTAAATATTACATTGATATATCCGCAAACTATGCGTAAGAGTATTATGACAAATGCGAGAGCTGAGCAACGCAAAATATTTAGTCTATAAAAGTGCAGAAAACTTTATATGAAAAAGTGTTAAAGTTCCCTGATATAAATATAATGCGACCCAGCCTAGTACAGAAATATTCTAACATATAACTACAGAAAAGTCACCAATCTCACTATTAGAAATCTTCGCACCACTCACGTACTACCAACTGCGCGTCCCCTCATCGCCCGAACAAGTCTCAATAAATCCAAATCTCAGCAGAGAGTGCATCCCCGTAGCAAACCACGTGCGCTAAAAGATATGCACGAGAATCTAACACCATAATCAAAACCAAAATCACTCTCGACCGTCTATCAAACCACAAGAAATCCGACAATCCTGTGTGAGATCAGAGCAAATACGCGATCCTAAGACACAATCTCGTGTCTTCTAGAACCAAACAAGATAACAGCACAGATAGTGCATCTCTTGCAATAAAGAGAGAGAGACCATTTTCACGTCTAGAGCACATACAAACTCCTGTAAGACTAGCACGAGTGCAAAAAGCTTATAGATTATACCCGGTGTCATCAATAATTATATTTGGCCAATAAACAGCATAGTCCTTTACAATAATACATTCAAAGTACTAAAATATAGTACTTTCCTATCCATCTCCTATAAACTATGATCATCTACATTACATCTGTACTCGTACTAGCCCACACATATGACACTCCAACTATAAAATCAACAGACCAACACACTAACGCAAAGTAACTTATGACTACTCATTTACATAAATTACTAAGCCGTGCAACCTGAGGAATAGGAGATCACAGCTCGAGATACTCTCGCATCTACAATAAAGCTCTTAAGATGAGAAAATCAAACCAAAAGTGCTAAAACCAATATCAGCATAGTGAAGCACAAAAGAAAAATATAGTCTATATAGCTAAAAACTCCCAAATCAGGATAGCTACTCAACATATATGCACCTAGACACTCATACCGCGAACCTTTATCAATGACGAAACACATTACTCATATAGCACGACACCTCACCCTTCTCACTTCTCAGCATTCACATATAAATAAAAAAAATCACTATACAGAAAACGTACTTACACCTATTTGGTTTCCTCATTACGAACATACACGATTCCTTTTTCGAATTTAACATGACTTCTGACAGCTACCAATTGCCTCTCCATCCCCTCTCAAATAACGCTTATATTCCTTCGTTATTCAATAACATAAACCCACTTACCAAACAATTCCAGAACACTACAGATTATCAAAGATCGATGCGCACATTGTTATCGTGACTCTTCATAAACGACAACATTCATGCCCCTCGCAAATGCTATCTGTTCCAGTCATATACCTGACCCGAATAGTATCCCTAAGAAAAGATAGAGCTACAATGTGCCATCTGCAAATCGAGTTGACTCGAATCAAGAAATGGCTATGGCCTATAAACGCCTAATGACTTCACTTTCCGGGGATTTAAAATAGATTTATATCCGATCCTGACCATTACTATGTGCGCAATCACCGATTCGACATGTGTCTAATACCCACACGTATGCCTCATACCACTCCAATCTTATTCTTCTGCCTAACATAACTCCAAGGCCACATTAGAATCTAGCGAACAAATATTCAGCAGTACACACTTCAATGGCTACTGCCCAAACTATACACAGAAATGCACTATCAACTGGAAGCCTAAGAGAACATGCGCACCAAATACTACGATATATATTGCAGAACCAATGAAAACACTCTAAGATATGCTGCCATAATGTAAGCTGTCAAGACCTCGTGTAGACCTCTTCCTAACTGCAGTACATATATCGACTATATCTCAATCAAAAGACATTCCAAGGACAAAATAAGACCAATATGATTAGAGAAGACAACTCTTAATCAAGAGCAGTGGCCAAGAAGTAACTTAGAAAACTTATAAGATACATAGCATATCTTGACTCCATCAATAGTATACGCGTGCTACTATCTATCTGTTACCATGTACCTCTTTGACCATGCTCACTTCCCTTATCAGAAAACAACAATAAGAATGAACCATTGTGTATCCTCAATATACAGATAAAACTCTAATGAATTATGTAACCGTTGGACTTACACAAGACATGAGAAGTGTATACCTGACTTAATAATCACTGAGAGGAAGAGTATATACCTTGACACTTTTAAAACAATGATACGATTTCCAGTACTGTATCATTAGAAAAAAAAAAGTTGTTTGACCTTCTTAAATCACACATCATTTATAGTCAGCCTAAATTGACATCACTTGTCACCATATGCACATTCAAATGTATTCAAGTTTAACGAAAAAATTAACCTTTGATCAAGTCATTCAGTACACATCACGATAGCACTTTAAAAATCTTAACAGACATTGAGATGCAACCCTTGACTTAGTGCGAAACTCTATTCATGTTACCTTGGAACTTTTTAACAGACTCAAAATACCTTTAGATCTACAAATATGAGAATCTATCTTGGTAGTGAAGCAATATCTTGCTTCGTTACTAATACAACAATTATGTCAGATAGATAACGCAAAATTAAGATTAATAAGCTACGTATGAAATTCGTACCCTTTCGTCATAAAAGAACATCTGCGAGATAGTAATCTCTTGTTGACTTAAACAAGACACAGAGCAAAATTGATATACCATGATTACATCTTCATAGTAAAAACATATATTTGTGGAAACCACTTATTAGACATTACATATATCCGAGTATGTAATCTATTCAGAACAAAGACTCGAATACTAGAACAATGACTTAAGGACTCATGAGACTACAGAGTAATATGTAATTCCTTGACTTAACAGAACATGGAGAGTAACCTTATGTGAACTTAACAGACATAGATTAGTAACCTTGACTTAAAAAGACATAATATGTAACCTTTATGACTATAACAGACTCATATATGTAACTATGACCTTTAACATACACGAGATTGATAACACTTCGTAATACTTAAACAGACATGAAATGATACCTTGGCTTAACAGAACACTAGAGAATGTAACCTTGACTATAACAGAATGAATGTACCTTTGAACTTAACAACATCAGATGTACCTTGATTATTTAACAGTAACATGAGATAACCTTGAACTTAACAGAACATGAGATATGTAAAACCTTATTGAGCTTAACAGACATTGAGATGTTATACCGATTGATTATAACAGACACGATGATGAACCTTGATCTATAACAGACATGAATGAGTTAACCTTGACTTAACAGACATCAGATGTATAACCTTGACTTAACAGACATGAATAGTGAACTTGACTTTATAACTACATCAGATAATGTAACTATTGACTAACAAGTCAACTCCGAGATGTAACCTTTAGACTTAAACAGATACACTGAGATGTAACCTGATATAAACAGACACGAGAATTGTAACCTTCGAGCTTAACAGACATTGAGATTAAATCACTTGACTATCAGAGACATTGAGTGTTATATCCTTGGACTTAACAGAATCAGATATGTACACCTTGTTAACAGAACATGAGACGTAACCTTTAAACTTAACCAGATAGCAAATTATACCACTACCAATTGATACTTAATCCTAAACATTAGATGTAACTTTATGAACATTAACAAGACATGAGCATTAGTCTAACCTTGAGATTCTTAAATAGACATGAGATTGCTAAATAACCTTGAACTTAACAAACATGTAGATGTAACCTTAACTATTAAACAGACATATCAGATATGTAACATTGACTTATACAGAACATCAAATTATATACCTTGACTTAACAGAACATCAATGTATCATTGACTTTACTTAAACAAGACACGAGATTGTAACCCTTACTTAATGTCAGCACATGAGATGTAATAACCTTAGGTATACAACTTAACAAGACTTCCAAATATAAACATGGACTTAATAGACACGAGATGTACCTTGACTTATATCAGAGACATGAGATTGTAACCTTGACTTAAGGACATGAGATGGTATAAACCTATTGATATACTAACAGACATCAAATAGAACACTGACTTAACAAGACCTAGAGATGATACTATTGACTTAACAGGACATCACGATGTAATCACTTGACTTTAACAGACATCAAAAGAAACCTTGACTTAACAGACATCAGATTAAACTCCTACTTGACTTATATAATACAGACACGAGATGTAAACTTGACTTTAATACAGACATGAGATGTATACCTGGGCTTTAATCAGACTCAAAATAAACCTGACTTAAATAGACACGAGAGTTAACCTTGACTGAACAGACTATAGATGAAACTCTTGACTAAGAATTGAGATGTACACTTGACTTACAATCAGTATACATTCAAAATATAATCCTTGACTTAACAGACACGAGATGTAACCTTGACTTAACAGACATTATTCAGATGTAAATCACTTGATCTATTTATAAAGACACCAAGAATGTATAATTCATATGCTTAAACAGAACATTAGAATTATGCTTACCTTGATAGTACTTGCACAATAATTCTGATTTATCAATAAAAATTAGGAATGAGATCTATGACTACCTCGTTTTTTTCTTTTTTTTTTAAAAGTAGCAAACGAGGTTGTACTTATCAGCGTATTACGAGTTGTAAATGTTTGTCAAGTTTTCTGGGTATAAACTTTAATCCGTTTTGATTTAGTAAGTAAAAAAAAAATATAAATGTCGTTACAAAAAAAAGAAGCTTACAGTAATTTTAAATTTGAGAGTGTCACTAATAATCAGTGCGAGAGTGCGTGGCGACAAAAAATGTTGAAGCGATTGGGATGTTCATTGACAAAAAGGTGTCACTACGATTCGTACGTACGAAGATTAAAAACTTAAATTTCTTAGATCAGCCAAAGACCCAATAACAGAAGTAAGGATTAAAGATATTCGTATCTGATCTCAATAGATGTAAAAAAATACTTGTAAATTTTGTAATCTTAAATTAAATTTAGATTAATTAAATAGGGTGTTTGTGAATACAATAAAGCTGTGTACTTGGGAGAATTTAAGAACATATATGTTTATTTAGATCATGCCCTCCTCACAACTGCAATAATAGAGGAGCTTATTGCAATACTGAAGTAGGTTTTCGCGAGGTTTGGGTACATGAACGTCTATGTAAGATCAAATAAGTGTTTCATGGCTATGAAAGAGTTAAATTTTTTTGGTTTCAACATAAGTGGAAGCTGAGTGTTGCCCAATAAAGACAAGGTGGAATAAATATTGTAAATTGCAATACCAAATAATATAAAACAGCTCCGTGGGTTCTTTGGAATTTTTAATTTCTTCCATTGCAACGTTGAAGACGAAGCCCGCGTTCTGCATCCCTAAACAAACCTAACAAAAACGAAACGCGCTTTAACAAAAAATAATTCGAGAGGCCGAAACAAAATGCGCTTTCAAAGAAGCAAAATTTTTAATAGCAATGTTTGCATTGTTGCCTTACTCTGACGACAAAGCCGAACTGTGTTTAAATTTGAAGGTTAATGATAATGCAATGTCAAGTGCAATAAAAAATGTTGCTGGTTCTAGTGAAAGTTTTGGACTTTATAGCGCGGTATTAAATGAATCGGAAAGAAAGCTTAATGAAATTTTAAAAGAATTTTTATACGTAGCTAAAAGTTTTGAACAATATGCGTATTTAGTGACCAACAAAAATTGGACAATTTATAAGAGTAATAGTAGCTGACAACATACTATAAAAAAGGAAATGTAAATAATATTCATAACACTCGAGAATTAAGATTATTGAATTTAATTAGTTGTTTTGATGTAGAGTGGAAACACTACAAAAAGTAAAAAAATAAACTTTTAAATTACTGAAATGAGCTAAAAGAGCATAGACCATGTGAGACGACGGAAGACAATAAATCGGAGGAAATTAACGTCCTATAACTAAACTTTCAGTGAGAATTTTTACGGGAATCCTCTCCGGTCAATAGCAAGCCAGCGTCAATAAAGGTAGTAACCTAAGCCATGCCCGAAACTCCCAAGTCTAAGTGAGTGGAGCTGCTTACCTGGGATCCAAATCTCAATGCTCCCGAGAGGTCATTTTCTATATCGCCTCAAACAGGGAAGAAACACGGTTTTAAATTTTCCGAGACAATCTGTAAAGAGAATGAGATAATTAACAATTATAGTGATAATAATTTTAATGATAATTTTTTTTTTTAATTTAATAACTTATTGGCGGGGGTTATTAAAGTTATTATTGATAATTTTAATAAAGATATTGACTAGAGATCTCTTGCGGGGAATAGTCTCTTCGTTGCTTAAAGCTTGTCATAAGGAATTTATATATAGAAGGAAGGTGATAACTCTGGAGGCTGATATATCTACCAAAATTGCAAGAATAATCTTTCCTAAGAATTTAATTGACGATATAGTGGCAAAAATTCATTCACAAAATCATTTGGGAATCAAAGGAACTCTGATAGTTATCAGGGGTAATTTTGTTTTTAAGAATATACAGAGACATGTCAGAAAGTATGTAAAGGATTGCGACATTTGTCAAAGAGACAATGTGATGAAAAGGATAAATCCTAAGTTTGGGAGATATAAAGAAGTGTCAGAAAAGCTATTTAAAAAAAAACTATTTAATGAGGCGTGTAATTTGTTCGATGTAGATCACGTAAAGACCTCATCGTACAGCGCAAATTCCAACGGATTACGCAAGAAAATAAATGGCACTTTAATAATGTGCTTGCCGTGCATGATTAATGTCGGCGAGAATAAACTATTGAAATGGTCTGAAATTTTGCAGTGGACCTGATTAGCCTGAAATTAATTGCACTAATGCGCCGGCCACTCGCCCTTTCGCTTAGTCTATAAGAATAAAAATATTTATTCCAAAAGATTTTAATAAAGCTAAATTTGTTCTAGTAAAGAATCAACAATGCAATTTAAGTAAATTAGCAGAGAGATAGTCTGGTCCTTACAGAAAGGTGAGAATTAAAAAATAATGTATATATAACAAAACAGAGAAAGGAGGTGGTGTAGAATTTTAATACAAGTGAATAACGGAAAATACATTCATTTTCCTTCCCTTGAGAGAATTAGATAACTACCTTTCCGTCATATAATTATAAGATTACACCCGTACATATACTATATATAATATATTATATTATATATAAATCTATATATAAATATATATATAGTACTATATAAAATATTTATATAGAATTAAATAAATTCTATATATATATTTATAATATAATAATATAATACTATATATTATATATATATTGTATACTATATATATAATATATATTATATATATACTACTATATATATACTTATATTATATATATAGTTATATAATATATCTTATATATCATAATATATTATAAATATATATATATCATATTATTTGACATTGTCACCAAACCACTTACGGCATAGCCTAATTCAAGGGAGAGGGTTTTACCACGCCTCAGGAATTCGACAAACTAACGCAAAAATACCGCACGAATGTAATTTTACTTCTTAATTTCATTTGCGTATTGTATTATATGTATATAATATATATATTATATATATTATATATAATACTATTATATATAGATATTATATATATATATACTATATATATATATATATAATATATATTATACTATAATATATATATATGTATATATATATTATATAATTATATAAGATTTATTAAAACGCAAAATTTAAACCCTTATTTGGTACGCAGACAGTAACCATATATTGTTGCGCAATCTTAATTCTTTTTGATTTATTAAATGAATATGAAATAGTTAAATTACGCCACAAAAATTATTAATGGAATAGATGATATTAAAAAACAGCTAAACTTGACCCGTTATCCTGAGGAAAATTGAAATAGAAAAGACTTCTTACTTTTAAGAACGGCAATTTTCTTGAAAATTAGAGTAAAATAGGTTTCTTGAAAAACTTGGTCGTCCCTCACGGATCCCATTTCCTATTTGGGAAATTTTCTTTTCAGAAGAAAAATGTAGTTTAAATTTGTGCAAAATTGGAAAGAGATAGTTTACGTACATTCCGGAAAAAGAAAAACACTGTATTAGACGTTGTAAACACATAACAGTAACTAATAAAAAAAGTTACTTTCTTTGGCCTCGATATTCATTTAAAATGAAACAAGGATCTATCATTAAAATATTTCACACGAAAAAGACAAAAGTGTTCGCGTACAGAAATTCCTTCCGCCTTCCTTCCCCAATAACGATAAGTCTAGCTGGGTTGGGGAAAAATAGCTTGTCGAAATAAAATTTATATCCTCCCCGGAGGATGGCATATACTCTAAAAGGGATAGTGTCAGCGAAGGAAAAAAAAACTTAATCTGAATTCCTCCAATTTCATCGGAGTCAACAACAAAGTGCTGACGAGCAATTAATGCAGCTTTCTTTGAAGTCGACTAATGTAGACGTAGGAGGCATACTGTGCGTATACGGACAGTGAATTACACAAATCAGGACAGGTGCAGAAGAAAAAAAAACGGTGGTTGGTGCGGAAACAGAGGGCTGACTCGACCACTATGGTCCAAAGATAACTTCTAAGGAGGTATTAATGTTTAATTGCATAACATATTTAAATTTTCCTCCCGGTGTTTCTTTCGCGAGACAGAGGGCGACTTTGTGGTCATCTCCATATATGAAGCTGAGTGACGCCGCTTCCATCTGGCCAGAAATGGGGTTCCTTTACAGGGACTTCTTATTGAGGACAATATCATCAACTTTAAATGAGACTTTTTTCCCCACTGGCTTGATACAGATCTCCGACTACTCTCTCGGAAGGCTTAACAATATTCTTTATACCACTAGTTTACGAAAATCTTTCAAAACTTCTCCGACGGAACGCTTTTAGGGCTTTGATTCAGCTCTTTCACGAGCTTTGAAGAAAGAGGCTCCAGAACTGATTTCTTCATGGGTCAGTCTCCCTGCACAAGAACGATGTGTCTCTTGAAAGCTGTTTTAGGAAAGGCATTGGGTCTTTAAAGAAGGAATTGACTGTCGTTAGAACTGGGAAAGTGGAGGTAAGGGACGAGAATTAATATGCGTCAGCAAATACAGAAACGACAGTAAAAAGTCAAAGTATCGGATGTGAAGGAACGTCCAGCTTTGTTAGACAAGCTTTTTACTACGCGAATTCATCCTTCTCCCACAGCTTCCCACCCATGACTATAATAAGTGTTATACCGTTATGGGGAGACATTGATTCATTTCGATAGATAACTTCTTTTCCCGTCTTCAGATCCATGAAGGACTCTATGGCATCAATACCCTGACAAAAGGTTCTCGCATTATCGCTATAAACGACATCAGGGGACTCCAAATTCTTATAATAAACGTTGGCGAAAGAAAAAGTACCAAAGGATTTGGAAGTCATTTCAGGTACAAGTCCAGGTAAATAGCACGAATATTTAGACAAGTAAAAATTATATGATGAACATTTTGTTGCCTGATTGAATCCTTTAATTTTGACCCCAAATGCTTCGTAAAATCTATGCCTACATGTTTAAAAGGACGAAACATTTGAACGGAGCTTAGAAAAATTAGTAAAAACTTTGGATATTGATATACGAAAAATTGTTGAATTTTTGCAGATTATGCAATCTGCTAGTACCCTTTTGATAGTAGCTCTGGAAGTAGTTATCCAATATCCTTTTCCAAAACGTATAATTCGTTAATGTGCGCTGAATTGCCAAATTTTTACATTTTATGGATTGAAATCTTTGATAATTAAGAAGATAAATGATGTTTTGCCCAATGAAGAATTGCATACATAATCAAAATCATAGTGTTGGATACGGAATTAGACGAACCTTTACTTTTCTATAAGATCGTTTTCATCAAGAAAAAATTAAGTCAAAGTCGATTACAAGTCAGGAGGGTTAGGACAATAGGAAGGATCAGTTTTGCCTTTAAGAAATTCAATTTCCTTAGGAAGGACTCTTTTGCATGGACAACATACAATAAGCCAAAGCTTCTTGCATTTTCACAATCAATTGTTATGTTAGTATAAGCAAACAAAATTGGAAAAAGAAGTGCACAACCCTTTGAGAAGGACCCCTAAAAACTCGAAAAGTTGCTAAAATTTCAACACAGGAGATTGTCCTGCTCCTTTGTTTTAAACGGCAAAAACTGGAAAGTTGGTTACTCCGTTTTCTCAGTTTCCAAAACTTTAGGGCAATATTGAAGATTCTGAGCCAACCCATTTCAGTCCATTGGACACCAAAAAGGACGTTTTATGGGAGAAACTCAAGAGAGAGCAGACTCTTAGTAAATTAAAATCGCCGGGTTTTCCCTCTGATCGGAACATAAGTAAAAATTTGCCAGAAAGGAAAAAACTTTCTCTTTCAAGAAGAGTCATGAGGATTATATCCTGAATACGATTTCGTACAAAAATTTGGCTTGCTTTTTGCTCCCTTATCCAAAAATACAGAACAAGTCGATTTGAGGCAGAGGGAAATATTAAAGAGAAGAGAATTTGGACCCCCTTGTTAATGTGAGAACCTTGAGCAAAGATTTCAAAGCTAAAAAAAACGGACAAAAGTTCCAAACAAGGGTAAGGTCCTTTTCTTTAAAGGAGCAACCTTCCCTTGGACCATAGTAGGGATAGGGCATTAAGCCGGAACGAACATAAACCGAAAAAAACCAAACAATGCGGCTGGCGTCGCAGAAATATTCCAAATTTAATTGCAGTCGAGGACTCGAAACAAAGATAATCGTAGGGAACAAAATTTCCCTTAAGAGAAGATAAAATCACGACTGAGCTTTTCCCATGATTTCTTCATATCAAGTTCGATTTCATCATTCCCAGTTCATCTCCTTCTCCCATGTCTTCCTCATCAGTAAACGACCTCGGATTGTTACCGGCAAAAAAAGAGAGAGGGGATCGAAAATCTTAGAGATTTCCGATAAACAACTGCCTTTGAATTAACACATTCCCAAGAGTTAAAATCCACTAGCTAAGCGAATCGTCAGACGGTATCAAATGAAATATCCTAACACTCTTCGCTCAGCACACTGATGAGTGGGAGCGCTTCTTCTCATCATTGGAAAAATAGAATGTCTACTGAGATCAGCATGATTGGTTCCACGGATTGCAAATTGAGCCTCCTCACTCATACGAGTGTTAGCTTTTGCATGGCAAATGTCTGTCCACATCTTAAAGATGAATTTGTCAATTAAATCCGATATCCCCACATATAAATCTATCATAAGGAATAGATGTTACATAGCGTCAAAGCAGATACTTTTGAGCGTGATGTTTAATAAACGCCACCTAGGTCATAAGGCTTTACTGATAAACCCAAACATATGAATTGTTTGCATAAACCGATAGGTTTTGTAATCAACTCCACCTTTCAGACCAAAAAAACAAAAACCTATTTCTATCCTCTTCAGTTGAGGCGAAATTTGGAAAAGGCTTTTGAGATGTCTTGAAAGAACAACATATTTGTTGGTACGAAAAGAAATAAGAATTCGAAAGAGAGAAGCCATCAAATCCACTCCTGGATAAGACGCTTGATTTAATGACGGGCAACCACCAACCTTCAAGCTACAATTAAAGACCGGCCTGATTTTTGTTGTAATTTGAGAAGCTGTTTTAATGACCGGACGATGAGGAATCCCGATACTTTATCACCATGTTTACCTTTATAATGACTATCAGCAATATTATATCCATTTTGTGATATATTATGGATAGCTCCTATGAGGCCTTTGACTTCAAAGCTGACATCCAGTTGAGGGTCAATGTTTACTGGTAGATGGCCAACTGATGATTAGAGGGACATCTTTTCTAAACAATATCTTTGTACCATGGTAGTTTCTGATATGATACTTCCCTCTCTAAATTTCCTAGGCTTTCATGACATTTTCGGATAGAAACGTCATCGATAGACCATGATCTGATTTTCTTCTTATGCCAAGAGACTTCCATTTTATTACAGTTAGTGAAGACCCAAATCCAGATTCAGTATTCTTATGGTATATAAAAAGATCAAAAAAGTCAGGTGTGTTTCTTTAAAATAAGATAACGATGTTTGAGTTTGGTTTTCACGAAGAAATTTTGTGAGAAGAAGACGAGACAAGTTTTGTTTTTGTCACTTTTCGTCAAAATATCGTTAGTATCATTTAATCTAGATTCCAGAGTCACTACCGCCGGAAAATGATTGGATTCTTGAGACGAGTTAAAACATTTGACTTTACAGGTCCAAAGCGGGAATTGTCCATTGCTGTCTCTAAAGCCTACCCTTTATACAAGGAATAGTACTTAATGTTAAAAAAAGGATAAGAGTACATTTTCAATGCTAAAAAGTCCATCAATTATTGTATAACACTAATTAGTATGTTACCAATATTAAAATTGATCTGCTTACGTGTGTCCATTCAAACGAGGATATTTATGAATGGCCCCAATAGGCCTTTCACGTCAAACTCACATCTAAAGTTCCGATCTATCAAACAGCACCTTTTATAAATGTTGACACAAACATAAGTCTACCATTTCTATAGGAGCGCATGTCCTAACTGTTTCCCAAGGAAAATTTACAGTGTTGTTATACTACAGGGAAGAGTTCAAAACTGACTCCTAGCTTTGTAGGAAAGGTATGTTTTTATTTAAATAGGAGCGCTGGTCCAGATCTAGAAGGACTCTGACCCAGTCTTCTTGGTATTTGTTATCTTTTTCCACTTCAGAAAAGACGAGTTGGTAAAATATGATTTAGAAGAGGGAATTTCAGTATTAATGCCAACAGGAAGTTCTGTTTGGTTCGTCAAACATCAAAAAGTCCTGAGATGCTGAAGATGCATGACGGCTGTGTTCTTCAGAAGAAGTGATGCACCATTATTTGCTCTTCAATTTGGCCTTTGCTCCCCGTAGGCAGAGGAGCTGTTAGATGAGCACTGTTTCTTACAAAATCCACATGACGATTTACAACCATATGTTTTAGGAGGGACCAAAACTGCTGCACGCAGTTAGAAACTAGAACCAAATTAGCACACAAAAACCCAGCTGGTATTACATTGCTTCTCCTATTTTTAGAGTGTGAAGACGGAACAAGAAGTCATGAAGTGATTCCCTGGACATTTTAATTATGCACGGAGTCCCTCACAGCAGTAGATGCTGGAGTTAACACTCGTCCTTTTGGAGCGATTATCTGAACTAATAGAAAATTCTTCGAAATTCATTAGATTGGAAGAAGTGTTAATTCGAAAAAAAGTTTTCTTGTGTGAAGAGATGACGAGTGGATTTTTACCTAAATCGGAGGACGAATATTTAGCCCTTCCGTTTTCTCCAAAGATTTCACACAGTGTATAATGAGAGAAACATTACATTCACAGATGGATGACTCTCTTGGTATTGAGTTTAAATTCACGAATAAAAATTGAAGGCCAAACTTATCG
The DNA here is from genome assembly GCA_015478945.1 of Trachelipus rathkii. Taxonomy (NCBI): domain Eukaryota; kingdom Metazoa; phylum Arthropoda; class Malacostraca; order Isopoda; family Trachelipodidae; genus Trachelipus; species Trachelipus rathkii. The sequence continues at coordinate 13,454 of JABUQX010065427.1, read as the reverse complement.
GGACTATGAATGACTTATTAACTTTATTCCCGGCGACGTTTTCAGCCCAAACATCTAATCGCGAAACTCTTTAAGTCGTGAGTAGCTCTACTTCCTGAAAAATGGAAAGCAGCGAACCGTTGTCTAATTTTTTTCCCATCTAATATAGGAGGCTGCGTCTATTTATGGAAACACGTAGACATGCTATAATAAAAGCTTAATTCAAGGTAACAAAATCCCTCAAATATTTCCATAGCCACGAATAATATTCATTCTATATTGGGGCCAGGGGTCAAACATCTTTTAGTGCATTAACTGAGAGGGTTGGATTTAAGATACCTGCCAATTTTGTTGCATTTGTTATGTCTTTTCCTAAAGCCAAAAAACCAGTTTTCAAATGATAAAATGGAAAGACCTAGAAAAAGGAAAACGATCCCCCCTCAACCCGAAAAATGTGGTGGCCACTTAAAGGCAGGTAATTTTTAGCTCGTGTTGTGTGTACAAAATTTTAGTATGGAGTTCATCCCCACCGTGTACAGAGGTCCTCCCCCTTGAGAATGGAAGAGGAATTTGGAAGAAGGTTGAAACTATGTCATGTGAAGTAGGAGTGACACTGTTAACTACTTTCATTATCTTGTATGTGATAATGTGAAGTTTTAATCACCTCTTCATTTAAAATATCCTGATCATACTTTAGGACTCGATGCCCATATTTTTGCCTCAATATCAGCATCAATTGGCTTTCGAAATCTCTTGAAGGCCTTAAAAGACACCTCCTCAATGCTGATGAACAACATTAAGTCACTTCACTCAGCATTTAAGAAAGCTCCAATACAATGTACTTTCCCGCTTGATACACCCTCTTGCCACTCTTTAAAAGGAGAGATTATTTCCTCTTTAACAGAAGCAAGATTACTCTGTATCTTCCTCAAGTAGCAGCATAGGAAGTCCACAAACCTATGTCCAGGACTGGAAATTGTTTCTCTAAAGCATTCAAAAAGTTTCAGAGGCAGAGGCTATATATTCATCAAGAAGCCATTTTTTAACCAATAAATAATCAAATGTTGTTAAAAAAAAACTAAACCCAAAATTGTTACATATGGGCACTTAAATAAAGAAGAAAAAAAATTTCCACCAACCCTAAGTATATGCCCCTTAAAACTACTGACTTAAATAAGTTACTACTACTCTAAAGTAGTATAAAAATGAAATATGTTCAATCCAGTAAACCCGTTACTGAAAACCCGATTTAAATTCGGTTAAATTTTGCCAAAGTTATTCAAATTCACACAAAAAAAAAGAAAAAAAAAACAAAAAAAAAAAACTAACTTTCAAAGTCAGAATCACAAATGGAGAAAAAAAATCTAACTTTCAAAGCCAGATCGATAAACAAAAATATAAATAATTTTTTTTTTCAGAGTTAGAAATTCTAAAAAAAATTCTAACTTTTTTTTCTATTTTTAGAGTTGGAAATTCAAAAAATATTCTATCTTTTTCACCAGAGTTAGAAATTCAAAAATAATTCTAACATTTTTGTCAGAGTTGGAAATTCAAAAATAAAAAAAAAATCTAACCTTTTTTCACAGAGTTAGAAATTCAAAAAAAAATTCTAACTTCTTTGTCAGAGTTGGAAATTCAAAAATAAATTCCAACTTTTTTTTCACAGAGGCAGAAATTCAAAATAATTCTAACTTTTTTTTTCCAGAGTTGGAAATTCTAAAAAAATTCTAACTTTTTCACCAGAGTTAGAAATTCAAAAATAAATTCTATGTCTAAACGAAAACTAAATTTAGAATTCACAAAAGAAATGAAAATTCTGAAATTTTGTTAGAAAAATCTTAGTTAAACGAATGAAAAAAGTCAAATTTAAAAGCGTTCAATTGTTTAGACAATTTCTAAAATCATATTATAGACTATCTTATTTTCGAAAAGAATGGAGAATTCTTTATCAAATTTGTTATTTAAAACTGTCTTATTGCAAAAAGAATGTAAATTTATTACTACAATTTTAAGACCGTCTTATGGCAAAAGAATGTAAAATTCTTACAATTCTAAAGACCGTCATATGGCAAAAAGAAAATTAAAAAATATTACAATTCTAAGGACTGTCTCGTATTCCAATAGAATGAAAATTCAACTTCAAATCTAAGACGTCTAAAACGTAAAGATAAAATTGATCAACTTTCCATAAATAGCGAATGTGTAAAAATTGGCCAAACTCCCTTTCAGCATTTATATCGATAGGACAGTAAACTTTCCAATGCACACGCGAGATTTAAATATATTTTCAACAGGAAAAATTAAAGCTTAAAGTTTTCAATATATTAAGATTTATAAAACGCAATTTTTAAAAAAAAACCCTATTCGGTACCGCGTAATACCATTATTGTGCGCCAAATCTTATTCTTTTCTAGTTTTAAAGATTATGTGTAAAAAATAAGTAAATACGGCCACAATCATTATAATGGAAAAAGGGATGATTATAAAAAAACACTAAACTTTGACAGTTTATCTGAGGGAAAATAAATTGAAGAAAGACTCTTACTTAAAAGTTTTTTAAGTGTCTTTGGAATTAGGTAAATAGCGTTTCTATGAAAAAAAACTTGTTCGTCTCTTCAACGATCCATTCCTAGACTTGTTTGGAAAATTTTCCTCAGAAGGAAATTGTCTTAAATTTGTTAACAAATTTGAAGTAGTTACGTAATTCCGGAAAAGAAAACACTGTATTAGACGGTTGTAAACACATAAACACGTAAATAATAAAAAGTTACTTTCTTTGCCCTCGATATTCATAAAAATGATAAAGAGATCCTTAAAGAGTTTTCAAACGAAAAGAAAAAGATGTTCGCGTAAGATCCTTCCGCCTTCCCTTCCCCCAGATAACGATAAGTTTAGCTGGTTGGGAAAAATAAAATGCTTGTCGGGAAAATACAAAATATATAATAATATATATAATATTTATATATCATATATATGTTTATATATATATTATATATTTATTATATATAATATATATATATATTATTAGATAATATATAATATAATATTATATAGTAGTTATATATTATTATATATATATTATATATAGATTAAATTTAATATAATTATATATATATATAATATATATATATTTATATTTAATATATATATTATTATATATCATATATATATATATAATATATATAATATATATATATACTATATCATTATATAATATATATATATATATATATATATATTAGTATTATATATTATTATATAATATATATTATTATATACATATATATTATAAATATATAATATATTATATAATCATATATATATAATTATATAAATATATATTATATACTATATAATATATATATATATATAATATATATATAAAAATATAAATATATAATTATAATATAAATATTATTATAAATCATATAATTTATATTATATATAATATATATAATATATATATATATATAATAATATATATATATAAATAATATAATATATAATAATATATATATATATGAATTTATAATTTACTTGATATTTCAGATTGTATTCCAGTATTTGAGTTTTCCCAATATTTTAAGTTTATAATATAAAATTTAAAAATATTTAATATTCAATAGTATTCTACAATAATTTTTATCATATTTGAATGAAAAATAGCAATGATATTTTTGAGTAAAACGGGTTTCATCTAAAAACTCTTAATTTCAGAAAGTTTGCTACTCCAAAGGAAAAATACAAAATTTTATTTATGGAAAATTTCAGTTAAAATATTATTACAACAAAAAAATTAATCAAAACTATGGTAAGTATGGCATTTCATTACATTTTAACTAAGATAAATTTAATAATCAATAAATAATAAATAAAAATAAAATAATTAATAAAATAATAATAATAATAATAATAATAATGAATAATAATAATATATAATAATAATAATAATAATAAATAAATAAATTCTTGAAAAACAGCTTGGCTAGCGATGTTACCTCCCTTCTGGGTGACTTTTCTCTTTGGAATATGCGGAGTCTAAGAAATTCTGCCTCTCGGTGGGTTTAGTCCGGCGCTTTACTTCCCTGCTGAGATATGAAACTTGTTTCGGGAAAACATTGATTTCCGTGAAGAAACAAAGTCTTGAATGAATAATGAGTATCTCGACAAGCGGGGTTAGTATATATTTTGTTTGGACTTATGTTAAAATTTTGGCTTCGAAATTCCCCTTTCTTCGAATTATAAAATAAAATTTTTTGATTAATAGTTTATATATATATACTTACTGTATATATATATTATATAATATATAATAATATATATATATATACTATATATATTATATATATTATATATATATAATATTAATATTAAATATATAATAATATTATATAATTATAATATATATTTATATATAATATATATTATATTATTATATATATTATATTAATATATATAATAATTATATTATATATATATATATATATAATACTATATATTATAATATATTATATATATATTATAAATTATATTATATATATATATTAAAAAATAATATATATATATAATATATATATATATTATATATATACTATATATAAAATATACTATATATAATATATTATTATATTATATATTATATATATACTATATATATATACTATATATATATATATATATTTATTTAATTTATAGATTACCATACTTGCGGAGGAAGGACATCTCAAGCGATTTCATACTTTCGGAATGAAAACTGGCCAGAGGAGGGAAAGGCTTTAAAGAAACTTGTGTTTTTCATCATTAAATTCTGTGTTAAACATATGTGGCTGAGGTTTAGAATAATAATAATACATTCATACCTAAAATTTCATTTATTTTATTTATATATTACTATTATTTATTATTTATTATTCATGATTAATTATTATTATTATATTATTTTTTTTTATTATTATTATTTTATTATATATTATTTTATCATTCTATATATTTTTATTATATTATTATTATTATTATTATTATTATTATATATTATTATATTATTATTATTATTATTATTTATTATTATTATTATTTTATTATTATTATTATTATTCATACTAATTATTAATTATTATATTATTATTATTTATTATTATTATTATTATTATTATTTATTTGATATTTTTTATTTATTATTATTATTATTATTCATTATTTTATTATTTATTACTTAATACTATTATTATTGTTTATTATTATTATGATTATATATATTTATTATTATTATTTATTATTATTATTATTATATTATATATTTATTTATGAATTATTATTATTATTATTATTATGCCGTGTTGTATTCTAGTGTGGAAAAGGTTAAAGACAGATCTCCCTGGAATAGTGGATCCGTTTCGATAACTATCCTTTGGTCACCGAGAATACCTGGGAAGGATATTTAGAAGCTCATGTGCGGACAGGGGAGATGTATGGGAGTTTACTTGTAATTTAATAATGAAAATAATAATACAGATTAATAATGAATAAATATGAATATAATAATTAATAATAATAATTTATAATAATGAAAATAATGAATAATTAATAATAATAGATAATAATTAATATAATAATAATTAAATAATTAATGAAATTAAATAAAATTTAATATTAATGAATAAAATATAAATAATAATAATAATTAATAATAATTAATAATTAATTTAAATAATAATAAATATAATAATAATAATAATAATTAATATAATATATGAATAATAATATAATATTAATAAATTAATTTATATTTTAATTTAATTAATAATAATAAATAGTAATAATAATAAAATATAAAAAATAATATAATAATTAATAATAATAATAATAATATAAAATATAATAATTAATAATAATAATAAATAATTATAATAATAATAATATTAATAATTCAATAATATTAATAATAATAATATAATTTAATAATAATAAATTACCACTGGGGATACAAAATTAGCTATTCTATATTAAAACTTGTTTTTTATGTATGGTGGGCTGAATTCAAATATTCGTATTAGTTGTATGTCAAGTTCCAGTTTTGACATTATTTCACATGAAAACAAGGGAAAAAAAATTGCCCCCCCCCCAAAAAAAAAAAAAATCCCCTTTCTTCAGTCTCCACAAACTGAATTAGTGTATTAGCTATTTGAACATATATTATTATATTATATATTATATTATATTATATATATATATATATATTATATATATATATATATTAATATATATATATATATATTATATTTATATATTATACTAATATATTATTTATATATATTTAGGAGGTGTAGCGGATATCCGCAACCGCATCCGCATATGCGGATACCCGCATCATTTTTCTCTATCCGCATCCCGCATTTCGCATTCCGCCATGAAAGGGATACGGATAGTATCCATTTTCATTATGAGACAAATGTTTTCCTTTCAAGTTTCATGTAACGCCAAGGATGATCCAGACTCGTTAGAATGAGAAATTAAGGAAAAGGCTGTCTTCCGTTAGGCTTCGAATAACACAAAGGTGAAAAAAGGCTTGACAGGTGATGATAATGGCGGATTTTAGGTAATGGGCATTCTCTTCTTAAAACGTTTGAAGAGGTTAAAACTAAGGGACTATTAGCTCAGGAAAAAAACTTTTGTTTGTAGATGGAAATTCCTTTCAAGTTCCAACAGTGAAATCCGTGCTAAGATTACTGGGATTTAAAAGTAAGAGGATTTAAAAGATGACCGAAACACTCGTGCTTTATTATTCTGCAAAAAAACGATACGCATGCGTAACAAGCAACTTTTTCTGGTCTAGATCACCAGAAAACCAAATTTCATAGATTTAAGAAAGGATGAGGTTAACAGAGGTTAAAGTATTTTATATGCCTACAGAAGAGGGCCTTAATGTGTAGGATATTTCACCCAAGCCAACTTAGAAAATGAAAAAGATTACAAAAACAGACACATTTCCCATTTTTAAGCGAAACCATTTCAAGAAATCAATATAGAAAATATTTGACTTCTAGCAGCGATGACGAGTCTTATTCAGAAGTGTCAAAAGACACTGTCATTGATCGAAGATTATTTTGGCGAAGATAATTGTTAAAAATTTTCCACATCTTGCAGGAACTCCGAGGGACTAATTACAGCATGCACACTCTAAACAAGTGTACTAGTGAACGATCTTTTCATCGGCAGATCTCATTTACGAAGAAAAACAAGAAAGCAAACCCTCCCTGGAGGGCTCAGAAGCTTTTGTTCTTGAAGCATAATTTGAGAATTATTCATTCAGAATATATTATATAAGTAGAAACCTTTTTTCAAATGGTAGAGGGCTGGCGGAAAATATGGGGTGTGCAGAACAAAGAGGTTGGGTGCAACGCCCAATCTGTAAACAACCAGGTATATATAAATTATATATATATACTATATAATATAATTATTATATATATAATATATATTATATAATATATATATATATATAAAAATATATATTAATATATATATATATATAATTATATATATATATATAATATATATATATATTATATAATATATACATATAATTTTCTATATATATAATATATTATATGAAGTACTTTGGCTAAGACTCTAAAAATTTAACTATCCGCCTATCCGCATTCGCAATTCGCCGGATTATGATTTTTTCTATTCCGCATCCGCATTCCGCATCCGCATCGCGGGATAGTGAAAAATCACCCCATTCCGCTACACTCTTATCAATATATAATATATATAATTATATATATATAGATATATATAGTATATATATTATATATATATATATAATATATATATTATATATATATCATATATATAGACTATATATATATATATTATATATATATATATACTATATATATATCAGATATATTATTATTTATATATATATATATAGTATTATATATATAATATAATATATATTATATAATTATATATATCTTATATATATAATATATATATATATCAATATATATATATATTATAGATATATCTATTATAATTATATATTAATTATATAAATAATATTATTATATATATATATTATATATAATATAATATATTATAAATACTATATATAAATTATATATATATATACAATATATATATTATAATAATATATATAATTATATATATATATAATAATTATAGATACTTACTATATATATATATATATAATATAATATATAATATATATAATATATACAGATATACGGATAAATCACAGATTAGATAATGCCTGGTATTCTTGCGCCAAAATATAATGCTGTAACAAATTTCAATATTAGTTGGATAATAGATAAAAAAATATAGCATTTTTTTATTTATGAAATGGTAAAAAAAAAAATTTCTTGTCATTCTTTTTCAGCAATAATCATGCCCTTTTTGACCAAAACAATAATATATTATTTGGGATTCAACTCTCAAAAAAAAAATGCAAAAGGAAAAAGTCATATATAAGCCAACAAAAAATTTGAAGTTATATTTATTATTATTATATTATTCATTATATTATTATATATTATTATTATTATTATTATTATATTATCTTTTATTTTATTATTATATGATTATTAATTTTATTTATTTATTTTATTATTTTATTATTTCATTACTTTATTATATTATTTATTTTTTTATTATTATATTTTTATTATTATATGATTATTATTATTATATATTATTGTATACTGCGGGGAAACAAAATTTTTTTAGGACATTGATATTATTTCCCGCTGAATCTAAAAAATTATATTTGCCGCTGTGTCTATAAGGGTTCCATTTTTGCCACCTTCTCAATGACAAACACTAAAAAAATGCCAACCATCAATTTTTTATTCATTTCATAACTGAAAAACAACATCGTATCATCTTTTTATATTGCTATCAACTTCTCCCAAATTTCACAGCATATATATTTAGGCAAGATACATAATTTTATTACCTTATGTTTAGAATTCAACCGTTTATTTTCTTGTTCACGGAAAAATTCAAAATTTTTGTTAAGATTTTTTCACTGTTTTAAAAGTGAAAAAGAGACAAATCTGGAAGAAGTAATCGAATCCGTGTTTTGACATGCTAAATGGAACTGTTACGTCAAAGAAATTGTAATGAAGTGCCGAAGTCGATACCCACTGTCCCAGTCCTTCTATTGAAAAGGATATATAGTCCTGAAGGTGGGGTGATATATATATATAATATATTATATAGTATTTATTATATATTATTATAATATATATATATAGTATAACTTATTATTATATAATATATATATTATATATATATATAATTTAATAGTATATAATGATAATTGAATTATAATATTATTATACGGAAGACGAAATTACTATCTTTTCTCACGTAATTTTATAAAGTATAGAAATTTTGCTTCCCCTTGAGGTTTTATTATTATAAGAAAAACTATTTTCCTAGATATTAATTTAGTAAACACTGGACACTGTGAAAAATATCTTACATCATTAATTTTTTAAAAAAATTAAATTGAGCCAATTAGAAATAGTAAAACATCTAGCTCTCGGTGCTCGTGAGGCGTTCTGCACTTCCTCAGGGACTGAGCAGCGAATAATACAGGTATTTCTTAGGAATGACTACTTTTTTGAATTCTACTTGGTTCGACTTTTCTAATTTTTAATGGTTCATTACCATTTTGAGTAATGTATTGGTTGTTATTGTAAAAGAAAACTATTCTTAGATGTAAAATTATTAAAACGACCTAACATTAAATTACTTTTCAAAAGGTATGTATGGACTTTTACCCAAAATTAGAAAATCGACAGTAGCCTTCAAAAAATAGTCAATCCCTAAGAAATACTGTATTATTCTGCTCAGTCCTGAGGAAGTGCATCGCTCACGGCATCCGCCGCGAGCAGAAAAGCTTAGAAAATGATTGTGCATTATTAATTTATTGTTGATCAACAAAATATACCTTTTTTTTAGAATTTAATAATATAAAAAATCAAAAAAAAGTTCTTTACATACATAAATATATATTATAGTATATATATTATATATACAATAAATATAATATACTTATATATATAATATAATTTTTATTATATATATATATATTATATAAGATATTATAATAATTATATATTATATAGAAAAGTACTTTGGGGCAAGACTCTTTAAAGATTTAACTATCCGCTTTTCGGCATTCGCAATCCGCGGGATAGCTGATTTTACTATCAGCCGCATCCGCATCCGATACGTGAAAATCACCATCGCTACACCTTCCTAATATTATATTATTATATATATATATATATTATATATATATAATTATTATATATATATTATATATGTATATATTATATATATAATATAGACTATATATTATATAATATATATATATATATATATATATATTATATATAATATATAATATATATATATTATATATATTTACTAATCATAAATAAAAATATATATATATAATATATATATATTATATATATTTTATATATATATATAAGTATTATATATAATTATATAAAATATAATAATATATATATAATATATTATATATATTATTATATTATATAATATATATTGGTATGTTATATATATAATATTAAATATATATATATATATATAAAATATAATATAAAAATATTATATGATATATATATATATATATGAATATATATATATTGTACTAACTAATATTAATATATAAATTCAATAATACTATAAATCACCTATATATATTATATTATATATTACTATATATATAATATATACAAGAATGGTAGAGGTATAGATAATGCATGTGTATCTTGCCCAAAAACTAAGCTGTTCCCATCCTCAGGATAATGCACTACAATAAACAAATAAAAATAATATTTAGCAACTTTTTATTGATTGAAATGGTCAAAAAAAGACCTCTCTGCTCTCTCCTTTTTAGCTTTTCAAGTGAAATCGGAGGCAAAAACTGGGACAAACAATAATATATTTTTTGGATTCAACATTCTCAAAAAAAATGCACAAGGAAAAAAAAATCATATATTTAGCAACAAAAATAATAAAAGTATAAATTATTATTTTGAGTTATCACACCATGTTATTATTAGTGGATTATTATTATTATATATTATTATATTATCTATTCTTTTTTTATCATAATATTGCTTATTGTTATATTATTATGATTATATTATTATTTAATTAATATATCAATTATTTTTTATTCATATTATTATTATTATTATTATTATTATTAATATTATAAATTTAATTATTATTATTATGTTATAACTGATGCGAAACAACAAAATGTTTTATTGACTTGTACTATAAGATTGTTTCTTTTGATATTTTTCTACCGCTGATCTCTAAAAATTAATTGTGTTGTCTAATTATAGGTCCAGTTTTGGCACACCTATCAACAATGCAAAAAACTAAAAAAAAATGGCAAATATTTTGTTATCATATTTCATCAATGGTAAAAACATATATAATCTTTTTGATTAATAGAATATATAACGGCATATAAGTTAGGCCAACGGATAGCATATATTTTATTCTTACCATTATGTGTTTGAAATTCAACCGTTTATTTCTGTCACGGAAAACAATTTCAAAATTTTGTTATATTTTTTCTGTTACGTGTGAGAAGAGAGAGAGCTGAAGGAAATCGGAATCGTGTTTTGACAGTTAATGAGTTACGTCAAAGAATATGTAGGAAATGTGCGAGTTCGAATACAACTGGTCCAGTCTTTCTATGAAGATATATAATTGTCCTAGATATATTATACTATACTATATATAGTAGTGAGAGTATGGTCTAGTATAATTAGATATATATATTTATATTTATATATATATATTATATATATATTAATAAAGTTATATATATATCTTATATATATATATATATACGGCAATTGACGAAATTACCTATTTCTATCTCGTACCATTAATAAAGGTAATAGTTTCGTTCGTGGCATTATTTTGAGATTATTATATAAGAAACTATTTACCTGATTAAGTAAATCTACCAATGGTCTGACTGATAAATACATAAAATATTATGTAAAACATTCTTAAAGTTCGTGCTCGTGAGCGATGCACTTCCTCAGGACTGAGCAGAATAATACAGATTTCTTAGGGAATTTGACTACTTTTTGGATTGCTACTTGTTCGGATTTTTAATTTGTATGGATCATACCATTTTTTGAGTAATTTATTGGTTGTGTTTGTAAAGAAACTATTTTATTCTTCAGATGTAAATTATTAAAACAACTAACATTAAATTACTCAAAGGGGTAATGTATGACCATTACAATTAAAATCGGGACCAAGTAGCATTCAAAACATAGGTTCACAATTCCTAGAAAATATTATTCTACTCAGTTCGGAAGTCAGTCCTGCAGGTAGGGGGCACGCCACGAGCACGGGGAAAGGCTAGATGTTATATAATTTTATCAACTTTTTATCATTTAAAAATTATGTGTAAGAATTTTACAGTGTCAGTGTTTTAATAATTAAATCTAGGAAAAAAATCTTTTAAATAATAAAAAATAAAGGGAAGAAATATTATATATTATAATAATATATTATATATTATACTTAATATATATATTAATTTTATATATATTAGTATAATATATATATTATATATATATATACTATTATATAATCATATATATATATATATAATATATATATATATTTTATATATATAGTTACTATATTATATATAAATTATATATATAATATATGGATTATATTATATTATATAATATTATATATAATAATATATATCAACATATATATATATATATATAATATATATCATATAATATATATTAAATATATATATATATAATATATAATAATTAATATATTAAAGATATATATATAATATATATTATATATATTATATAATTATATATATAATATATATACTATATTATATCATATATATAATTTTCACAGATATATAGAAAAAAGACCTAAATAAATTTTAAATTCAGCATTATGATATTAAAATAATTATTATATTAATTATATATATTATTATATATTAATATAATATTATATATTAATATTATATACTATATAATATAATATATATAATTTATAATATGTATATATATAATATATTATATATATATATTATATATTAATATGATATATATATATACATATAATATTATATTATATAATTTATATATATATATATATATTTATGTATTATATATATACTATATATACTATATATACTATATAATATATATATATAGTATATACTATATTAATATAATCATATATATATATATAATATATATATATATATTATATTATCATTTATACTATATATTATATATATAATATATTATTATATAGATATATAATATATAATTTTATTATCTATATTATTAATATATATATTATATGTTGTGTGTGTGTGT
>JABUQX010065426.1:12500-15381 GCA_015478945.1 Trachelipus rathkii | reverse complement strand
GATAATGATGAGATATATATATATATAATATTAAATTTATATATATTAAATATATATATTATAATACTATAATTATATATTATATTATATAATATATTAATATATATTATGTTCTAGGGTCCCAATACTCAAAAAAACTGCAATAAGCTAACAGGAATAAGGAATACATTGCTGGAATCCTTGCAAAATTTTATACTTAGTGAAAACTGTTATTTTAAAAAAAAAAATAAAAAAAAAAAAATATTAAAATAAAATGGATATTATTATTTATTTATGGGGGGGGGAAGCTGGGACAAAAATAGTATAATAATATAATATTATTTGTAAAGGTATTACCGGCAATGATAGGTTGCTCGAGCCGACGGGGAACAAGGGGGGACGTTTCCATACCCCGTAGGGGAGGCGAGGAACCCTCCGCGATCACCCAATACCCAAAGAGTCGAGGGGTTTCCGAGACTCCTCCCCGCGAGGGGGGATAAATTAGTCCTTACCCCGTAGGTTCCCGGAAGGCCGAGAGACCGACTCCTGCCATCGGTGCGGTATAGCCCTTGGGGTCTTCTTTTAGTTAAAAAAAAAGCAAAATTTATAGAAAGTCTATTTATTTTTTAACGAGTAACCAATAAAGGTCTCTAAATAGGCTTCTAATCATATTATCTATAATTATACAATAATTTTTATTTATTTTTTTATTTTTTATTTTTACTTTTCCTAACTAACATTTACCAGTGAAGGATTGCCATAAATTGTATTATTTTTCCTGTAGTTATGTGTTTTTTTTTTTTTTTTTTTTTTTATTTAGGTGTGGTGTTTTTTCCGCGAAGGTGCGCAAATCACATCTCCAACCAAAATTGCCGGAGCGCGAGGAGGACCATAGCGCTCTAAAGACAGAGGATAGGTCTGTTTGTGTTGTCGTGAGTGTGAGAGTGGCAGATTTAATGTTAAAAGACTGTTAATTATATTCAGTATTCTATTTTTTACGTGATTGTAATGTACTGTATGAGTAGAGTATATTTTGTCAGGTAGAATGTTCAATAGAAGAAATTGGTTTTCTTAGGAGATTTGGGTCAACTTTTTTTGCTACCTGGGATCAAGCATAGGTTACATGGTCCTGTATTATTGATTATTTATGATTCGTTATAGACGGCCAGATTCTTTATTTTTGGTGAGGATTTAAGCCAAGGCGGACTTAAGAGCGCTTGAATATTTTGTCTCGACACGGATCCCATTCTCTATAGCTGCTTTTCAGAAGGATAATGTAATATATGGTGCTGGAGGATGAAGGTTAAACAAAATGGTCCCTAATATATTATGAGTAGATAGTTATTGTATATATATAGTATATATTATATATTATATATTAATATATATATAGATATATTAATATATATACTATATATATATAATATATATATAATATTAATATATAGTATATAAATTATATGCATACGTATATATATATATACTATATGATATCCAATATATACTAGGTCCTATATTATATATTATATATATATATATATATAACATGATAAACTTAATTCCATAAAGCGCTAGAAAGCATTTTGAGGATGGTTCAAAGCAGGGTTGGCGCGAAAAAAATCAAATGATTTTAAATCAACTGATTTTTTTACGTGATTTTTTTTATTAAAAAAATCATGAATTTTTAGATTTGCTTGATTTATTTTGATTTTTTAGGCAAATACTAAATAATAATTATATTTACTAAACTTATTATTAATTAGGTAATAATTAGGATTATTTACTAATTTTATGAAAATAATAATTAAAAAAGCAATTTGTGCCTAAAAAATAAAATTAGTCAAAAAATCAAAAAATCAAAAAAATCAAAATTGATTTTTTTTAAAAAAAAATCTAAAAAATCCCCAACCATGGTTCAAAGTGAACACTTCCCTGTTGTTTTTTAATTCCTTCCTTTGTTGCTATTAGAGCCACCACTGTTTCAGTTTTCAGCTTGTTCCTGTGATAACTTTTGCAGTCCCTCAAACTACTGAAAACTCTTTCCACCGAAGAATTTGAGAAAGGAAGCACGAAGGACATCATCAGAGTCCACAGATTAGGATATGCTGGTAAACCAGTGGCAGTTCTCAGCTCGGAGACCTTTCTCCAATACATTTCCGAAGACATGGTCAAAGCTTACCCCTTTTCTTCATGATTTAGTAATGAGTGGTTCTTCCATTCATTATCCAATTGCTGGTAATCAAGTAATTTTTTTAGGAAAGGAAATCTGGTCACAACACACAATAAGCTTTTTACTATAAAGTTTTAAGCAACCTCTGGCTCAACTGCTTGTAAAATGTCAAACAAAGGATCTGATAAGTCAAATCTTTTCTTTGTTTGAGTCAAATTCAACTTAAAAGTTAAGACAAGATTTGCACAAGAACTTGATAATACTGCTCCAACATTCTGTCCACACACTGTTTAAAAGAAAGCCAGCCAGCAAGCCAGCCAGCAGCAGAAGATACATGAATTTCCACACCAAAAAACTCCTGAAATTCCTGAAAAGCAACCTATCTTCCGTAGCTTCTACTGAAATGTGATCCTATATGCCATAGTAAATTTTCTACATGACGAGACAGTTTTAGGCAAGCCTTGGAGGCAGCAACTTGTGCCATAAGGCATGAACATCTCACACAGGCTATGCTGGTTTAAGTGGGGGGAACACTAAATTATGCTCTCCAACCATCACATTTGTTGTGTCTGAGCTGAACTCAACCAAGTTTTCCAATGGAATGGATTTTGCTGTAATAGAATTTTTAAGAAACTTATAAAGTTCTTGGGCTGTGCTGGATTCCGCTTCAATCATATCAAAAAAATTTGTGTTTACCTCACCGTTTTCATCATTCATATACAATACTGTTAT